>JASDQU010014783.1:16025-27478 GCA_032191745.1 Picea mariana | reverse complement strand
TTCCATTAATACAAAGAGGCACTTTTACAGGATTCTTGCGTGTATTCACTGGTGATGTTGTTCTCTCTAAGTTAAATGTTATTCTCACTTTGTTATCATACTGTTTTCTAAATCTAATCTTTGGAAGTAACGAAAGTTGCAGGATTTATCTCGTATACCCTGTTTCTGACTTGAAAGATTTTAGTGTTTAATATTCTCATTTTACAATAAATAAATTCTTAACTGCTTCTTTGTTGAAATTGTCTTTCTCATCTTTTTTGTTATTCATCATTTATGCTACTAAAGAATCCAGTGATTATATTATCTCGCCCTCTGAAAGGTTCCTTTGTTTTTTCTGGTTTGGATTTCATCTTTATGACACGGACCCCATAGCCCAATGGATGTGTAAACTGTCTCAACCAACTCAACAAACACTACGACAACAAAACCGACTTATTTATTTATCTAGCCTAATATTTAAAATTTCGAAACCTATCTAAATCATATAGAGAGATCCCTCTCTGAAGTTGGAAGGGCTAGATCCCAGCTTCAAAAGCGGTTGGATAAAGTTACCTCTCGTAGATTTCTTCTTTCTAACAACCTCTTGGAAATTTACAGAGCGCTAACATAGTGGTGACTCCGCTGGGGACAGAACAAAACTAAAAATTTATAGCTTTATGTTTTCTTTTCCCTAGAAGAAAGTTTGTTCCTGAAATATTGCAAATTTGAGAAGAAAGTAATGTTTAGAGGTTGATTAAAATTTGTACATATTATTTTCAGACTCATAAAACTAAAAAGTATATATATATATATATATATATATATATATAAATCAAAAAGAAATCTAGCTCCCAAGAAAGTTTATACTCGATCTCATCCAGACCCAAAACCTGCGATAGTAACAGATAACCTAGAGCAGTTGCTCAGGAAAAAGACCGTAGCTGAAGGTTCAATAAGTCATACTCCCTTTCATAAGTCCCTTTCTTGTTCAGGAGAGCTCATTACCTTTCAAAACCTTGACTTTGACACCTTTTCGAACAAAGCCTGGTTAGGAAAATATCCGACAGTTTTGTGACTGATATCATTTTGGACCCAACCGTTTTACAACCCCGGATTCCTGAATTTCTATCTCCCACTGCTAAACCGCAAACCACTCCCTTGGTGCCAGCTAGTCCCTCCTCGTCCTCGTCTTCCGTCGCTACCTCGCCTATCATCCAGTTTGTTATCCCACCTCCTCCACCCATCATGGCAGCCAGATATGCTCCCTTGGTGTTGGTTGCGCCTCTTCATGCTATGCCTCAAGATTATCAAATGAGACTCCCACAATTCGATGGAATGGGACCTTTGAACACCCAACAACACGTTGATAAAATGAATGATTATTTTGACCTGCACAAAGTAGATGAGGCCGACGTTCAAATGAGATTGTTTGCCCAAAGTTTGACAGGTGACATTAAGAAATGGTATAAAGGTTTACGTGTCGCCTCAATCCTTGACCTTACCGCATTTCAAAGGAGTTTTTTAGACAGATGGGAGGTAAAGAAAAACCCTCTCCAAATATTGTCAGAATACGAAAATATTAGAAGAAATCAAGGTGAGATAGTACAAGATTACTGCACTCGTTTCA
The DNA here is from genome assembly GCA_032191745.1 of Picea mariana. Taxonomy (NCBI): domain Eukaryota; kingdom Viridiplantae; phylum Streptophyta; class Pinopsida; order Pinales; family Pinaceae; genus Picea; species Picea mariana. The sequence goes on along the minus strand of JASDQU010014783.1, from coordinate 25,872 downwards.
ATAACCTGTACAATGCAATCCCAGCCGAAATCAAACGTCCACAGGGTTTGGCATTGATAAAATTCCCTGATGGTTTTGACGCCGATATGTCATACCAACTAAGGGAAAGAAATTCTACCACCCTGGAGGACATGCAGAAAAGCGCAATAAGTGTGGAGGCCAATTTGTTAGCAAAAAGGGCACGATAGAGGTCAGAGAGGAGAGTCACAATTAAAGAGGAACCTTCCACATCAACCTCAGATTTGAAATTGGATTCCTTGGCCAGAGCAATGGAAAGAATGATGGAAAGACTTACTGTGTCAGAAAGAAATCCTCCAAGAGAAAACCCACCAGCTCCTCAGGTTCGGAATCCTAACTTCAGGAGAAACCCTCCTCAAATCAGATAGAGAGATCCTAAGGATCAAAGACAGTAGAGAGGTCCGGATCAGCAGATCAGACCTCCCCCACAAGAAAATTATGTTGATGAAGGAGAGGAAGTGATTGAGGAACTAGAGGATACTCACATAAATCTCATGGGCATTCACGACAATGAAGCTATTTTCCTCACCCAAGAAGAGCAAGAACTTTTTCTTCTCAATCAAACAAAAGTAAGTGAAGAAGCTGAATATGCCGAACAACAGGCATTCGAAAATGCCATTTTGGAGGTACACCGACAGTACAATATGCGGAGTGAAAAGACAGAAGGGAGTTCCCCAAAAAAGACGATTGAAACGAAGAAGGTAGTCAAAACCAAGAAAGCCTCTGAGCCATCTACCGAGAAGATTCCTGAGAAGAGTACTGCTGAAGTTCCCACGAAAAGAAATCTTACTATTCTGAAAAGATCGTCGCAGCCTGAGGTTTCATCAATTAATCAACCAAGTACCTCTGGCCAGAAGAATGTGGTAGACAAACCAGAATTGATGAGCCAAAACAGAGCCCCTACACCTTTTAGCCTCGAAGGGGAATTAGACAAAGTAAAAATTTCCATTCCACTTTCCGAGTTAATGAAAAAAGACGCTTATCATTCACAAGTGATTAAAGCGCTGACCATTGAACTTGATATAGGTACGAAATCCTTAACCGTTGGATCAACAAATCATTCAAATACTGTGAACCTTACAGATGATCAACCTGAACTTCTGTTCGGACCTGAAGTAGATGGTCGAGACGATAATGGTGATGTCGCTCCTTTTTACATCAGTCTAAATATACATGACCTGATCTTGCATAATGCTATGCTGGATTCGGGTGCTTCCCACAATCTGATGCCTAAAGCAGTGATGGAGAAACTGGGACTGGAGGTCACCAGACCATACAAGGATTTACACTCATTCGACTCCAGTAAAGTTAGATGTATTGGTTTGATCAAGGACCTATGTATCACCCTGGTTCAAACTGGTTCAAATTCCTGCAAAGAGCATGATCATGGATGTGGTGGTTGCAGACATTCCCCCGAAATATGGAATGTTGCTATCCCGGTCTTAGGGGGCTAAGTTGAGAGGTACCCTGCAGCTAGATATGTCGTATGCCACCATCCCAGTTTTCGGGCAACAAAGAAGGTTATATAGAGAAACATTGATGAAATACATTGAGAAACTAGAGGACTATGTTGAAGAGTTCCAGTGGATGGAGATCATGGTGACTGATGTTTCTGAGCAAAGATTGGTGATGTGTAATGTTCCCAAGCCAATTTTTTCGCTTGGGGACACTAGCTAACCATTGAATCAACTGTTTGACTATTTGTGTTTGCAGGTTGGCCACTGATATTTTGGCCTTAGGGTTATATTCAGTTATTTAGTACAATTTTATCAAGATATATTCAATACAATGCAAGATCTCATCAATACACAAGACATGGAATCACAAAGCACAGATATGACCTTTTATTATGAGAAGTAAGAACCTGATACAATATAGAAGAAGATATGGAATACCATCAGATGGCTCCAAGATAAAGATATGAGCTGCTACAAAATGATCCCAGAAATACAAGATAAGCCTCCCAAAGGCTGAATGCAAGATGAATGATCAAATACAAAAATCTAGGGTTTTTCCCAACCCTCTAGCTGCTGGCAAGTCCTGCTGAGAGAATGTGAAGACCAAGGGTCCGACCCTCCTGAAGAAGACTTCCAAATGCTACCAAACTCCACCAAGAGACAAATCAGGGCAAGGGAAACACCCTCCTAAAGTATGAAGTCCAAATACTAAGTCTTCTCCCTCCAACTACTGAAACCCTAATCAAGTACGACCCTCCTGAAACCCTGAAGTGCCAACAATTCGCCCTGGATGAATGAGGTCTCCAAATCACCTGAAACTCTCTAGGATGATAGATCGGGCAACCAGAAGCCCCTAGGAGAAGTTTCAAGATCAGATCTGAGGTAGAGCCTCCTAGATCTGAGAATCTCTGAATCACCAAGATGACCTCCTTCCTTCAAAGACGTCCCAACCTATAGATAATAATCTGTGTGTAGTAACTCCTCAAGAAAACCTCCAAACTGATGAGCAAGGTCCTGCAAGAAAAACCCAACTGTTAGAATCTCCAAAAGCTCTGTCAAATAGCTGAATTGAACTGTTCCTCAAACGATGGTGCACCCCTGTTGGAAAACCCTAACTGGTATGACCCTGCTGCTCTCCTGAATATATGATGAGTGTAGAATGGTGTGGGTGGAGTATTTCATCCCCGAGACTGAGCTTGGAACAAGGTGAGTGGAATCTTTCACCACTGAGTTGTTCTTTAGGGTTTGTAATCTCAAAACCCTCAAAACTATGTGCTCAAGAGCTCAACAAGAAAAATACCAAATATCCAAGATGAATGAGAGGTGCACCCTAGCCTTTCTTTTATACCTCCATTATGTTTTCCTGTTGAGTTAGTTTAACCCTAGGTTCAACTCCTAACTCAACCTCCAACGTTCTAATTCTTCATTGAGTTACTTTTTCCCCTTTTTTCTAAGTCAACTTCAAAATATAACATTAGTTTGGTTGACTTTCCCCATGCTGTGTGAGACTATGGTCTAGTGGGGATGTCTAGACCACTAAGTCTTCCTAGACCTCTTCATCAAGAGGTGGGGGACATTATAGTCTCCCCTGCTAGAAATTGCTTGTCCTCAAGAAATTCCAAACTTGTCTCTTGTACCACCTGTTCGTTCTCCCACGTGGCATCCTCCATGGGCAAATCCTTCCATTTGATCAAGTACTCTTTGATGCTTCTCTTCCAGAGATTCTTCTCCCGAACCTCCAGTATCTCCTCTGGAATCAGAACCAATTGCCCCTCTTCATCTAGAGGTGGCACCACATCAAGGGGTGTGATGTGTTGGCCGATGGCCCTCTTCAGGCAGGACACATGGAAGACATTATGTATCCTGCTACCCCGTGGGATCTTCAACTTATAAGCTACGACCCCTACTCTCTTGTTGATCCTATAGGGCCCAAAGAAACGTGGTTGGAGATTCTCTGCTCCACTTCTTTTTATAGAAACCTTCTTGTATGGCTGGAGCCTTAGGAAACTAAGTCACCAACCTCAAAAGTACGCTCAACCCTGTGTTTGTCTGCTTGGACCGTCTATTGGTTCTGTGCCCTCTGTAAATGATCCTTCAACTCCTTGAGGATATCCTGACTCTGTTGTACCCAATCCTGTACCATCGGGGCCCTGCTGTCACCAAAATCAATCTCTACAAAAGAAAGTGATCATAACTGTACATCGCCCTAAATGGGGTCATACCTATGGACATGTGATGGGTGGTGTTGTAGAAGTATTCCCCCAAATGTAGCCATCTGACCCACACCTTTTTCTTCCCAGCCACATAATTCCTGAGATATCCTTCCACCCATTTGTTGACTATTTCAGTCTGCTTGTCCGTCTGAGGATGATAGCTAGTACTAGGAGTCAAGGCCGTACCAACTAGCCTGAATAACTCCTAACATAATGTACTCATAAATCAACTATCCTTGTCACTAACAATGGTTTTGGGTAAACTGTGAAGTCTGAATATCTCCCTGAAGAATAATTCGGCCACCTGTGTTGCACTGAAGTCTGTAGAAATGGAGAAGAAGTGTGTAAACTTCTTCAACCTGTCCACTACCACGAAAATACAATCCTTCCCCTGCGCCTTTCACAAACCTGTGATGAAATCCATGGATATGCTTTCCCATTTGTGCTCTAGGATGGGTAGGGGTTGCAACAGTCCTGCTGGTGAGTGTGCTCATCCTTATTCTCATGGCAAGTAGTATACTCCTTGATGTGATTCATCACATCCTCTTTAAGGCCCTTCCATGAGAACCTCTCCCTCACCTACTTGTATGTCTTTCCAATCCCTTGGTGCCCTGCCATCGGTGAGTCATGACATGCCTGCAACACTTTGGCCTTGAAGGTCGATTTAGGAACCAAAAAGATTAATCCCTTATAATATATGATTTCGTCAATGACCTTGAAGTTATCATCCTGTATTTTCCCATCTATCACCTGGCAAGCAAACTGATTTTCCAAGTATTCCATCACCAAGTGGTCCTTCCAATCGATTGACACATTTGTCATGGCATAAATGGATGGCATTCTGAACAATGCATCTGCCACCACGTTGTTTTTCCCTTTGACAAATTCAATGTCAAAGTCATAGACTTGTATTCTGCTTACCCATTTATGTTGCCTTTAATTTAAGTCCTTCTACTCCAAGAAGTACTTAAGACTGTTATGATCTTATTTCACCACAAACCGTGCACCTACCAGGTATTGTTTGAATTTGGCTAGAGTGTGCATGATGGCCAACATCTCTTTGTCATATATGGTGTAAATTAACTCAGGTCCCCTCAGTTTTCGGCTCTCATAGGCAAGAGGGTGCTTATTTTTCATCAGTACGACCCCGATACCTTCTCCTGAGGCATCACACTCGAAAGTGAAAGGTTGGTTGAAATATGGTAGGGCTAAGACTGGGCATGTGCTCATCACCTTTTTCATCTTGTCGAATGTAAATTGGGCCTCCTCACTCCATTTGAAAGCTCCTTTCTTGGTCAAATCGGTCAAAGGTGCACAAAGCTGAGAGAATCCTTTGACAAACTTCCTATAGTAAGTTCAAATGCCTAGAAATCCTCTCAACTCTGTAAGGATTTTAGGTGTAGGCCACTCCATTATGGCTTGAATCTTCTCCTGATGTACCTGTACTCCCTTAACTACGATGATGTGTCCCAAGTAAAGAACCTCCATCATTCCAAATTCACATTTGGACTCGTTAGCATACAATGATTGTTTCTCCATGATAGACAGAATCTGGTCTACATGCCGAAGGTGTTCCTCCCACGTCTTGCTATAAATGATTAAGTCATCAAAGAATACCAGGAGATGCTTCCTTAACTGTTTGTTGAAGACATGGTTCATACAAGATTGGAACATGGTTGGGGCATTGGTTAAACCAAATGACATCACTAAAAACTCATAGTGGCCGTAGTGACACCTGAAAGCAGTTTTTGGAATGTCCTCTTCCCTCATTTTGATTTGATGGTACCCAAAACGTAGTTCAATTTTGGTGAAATAGACAGCCCCATGCAGCTCATCAATCCTTGGTATGGCATACCTTTTTTTGATTGTTTTCGTGTTTAATGCCCGGAAGTCAATGCACATGCACATGGTTCCATCTTTCTTCTTGACCAACACTACTGAAGAAGCAAAAGGGTTGGAACTCGGCCTGATGTGCCCCATATCCAAGAGTTCTTTGATTACCTTCTCTATCTCATCTTTGTACTTCTTCGGATGTATGTAAGGCATGGTGATGATTGGTTTTTCTCCTTCCTCCAACTCAATGATATGCTCAAACCCCCTGTCCAATGGCACCCCTAGTGGAATAGGTCCAAATACTTTATTGTGTTTGTCAATGATCTCCTGAATCACTGGTGTGTAGTGAACCTTGCCTTATTTTTCCACATGTGCCGAAATCTTGCACTCAGTTGCATACACTATCTCTTCCCTCCTAAAAATGGCCTCCATCCTCTTTGGTCATAACTACTTTGGCTAAGTTACATGTCATGCCTCGAAGAACTACCTTTCGTCCACCCTCCTCTATGAAATACATCTCCATGGTCTTGTAGTTGGTGGTGATAGGCCCCAACGTACTGAGCCACTACACTCCAATGATTATGTTTGTGTCCGGAAGATCCATCACATAAACATCTTGTACCAAATCATGCCTCCCTAAAGTAAGCTCCATGCTTGGAATGTACCTGTTACAAGGCATGGTGCTTGCACCTACTACCTCCACCTTGAATCCTTCAAATTCAACTGTGGGTATATGCCTCCTCTGTAGTAAGGTCGAGTCAATGAAGTTGTGAGAGGCTCCCCCATCAATCAATATTGACACCTTTTGCCCCTGCATGACTCCTCTCATTTTGAAGGTGTTGTATTTGGTCACCCCATTGATGGATTCCAAGGTAGCCTTCTCTTCTGTCGTATTGTCAGGCCTTGTGGCTTCCTCATCTGCAGTTTCGGCGGTGTCTGCTTCCATGTTCTGAATGTGCCTAAAATCCTCCTCCTCTTCATTGTCTGAAGTAACCTCTATGTAGTGAACTTGGCCATGTACCATGCATTTGTGGGATGGGTTCCATGGCTCCTTGCATGTGTAGCGTAGTTGTTTCCTCCTTAATTCTCTTCTGGTATTCTCATCCATCCTACCTCTTCCCCTGTCAAACCCCCTTGGGTCACGTCCTCCCAGGTTCATTGGAGGTCTTTAATCTCTTCCTCCCATGTTAAGAGGTGGTCTAGGCACACATTTCAGCTTTGTAGTTGGTCCTAGGTATCTTGTCCTCTAGATATGATCCTGTAGGTTGGTAGGCTTAAAATCCTTTACCCAACCCCTTAAGGGTTCTATCAACCCCTCAGTGAAGAGCATCATGAGTTTGGTATGTGACACATCCTGCACCATGAATGCTATCCTCTGGAATTCCTCAATGTACACCTTTGGTGCTTCTGTCTGTCTGAGTTGTGTGAGCTCCCGGAAATGTAACTCAGGATCCCCCTAGTCAAACATGTCAATGAGTCTCTGAGTAAACTCTGTGTATGCCACTATCTGATTGTGGCCTAGTGTAGTCAATCCATGATACCGCCAATCATGAGCCTTACCATCCAAGTACATGGTGGTAAACTTGATGGCCTCCATCTCCCTCATAGGGTTAAGCTGTAGATAAGTATTTAGTTTCTACACCCATGCTTGTGCAGTTATCTTGTCCGTACTATCAAAGTAGGGAATCTCCATCTTCCTAGCTCTGTGCTCAAACTCATAGTTGCTCCTATGGTTCAACCTAGGTTTGTTTTTGATTTTGAGTTGACAGTATTGATCTAGGGACATCTACCTCTGAATTGTTATACTCAAATCGTTGTACTCCCTGGTACACTGTGCCATCTGCTCAACAAAGTCATCCATCGGTTCATGATGTGCATGTTCATCTATGAACATGGTTAAATATGGTCTAGGAGTAGCCCTGCTACCTATCTGTCCATGTGGTATGCCCCCTCCATTGCTTCCCTCAGACTGATGATAGTGAATATATTCTAGATTATACATGTTTCCTCCATGAGATCCACCTGTCTCCTTGTTGTCATATGCCTTTAGACCTTTCCCCTTGTGAGTCATCTGCAACAATAGTTCGACTATCCTTGTCTGGTTCTCATCTACCTTTCTTAGGTTCTCATGTACCTTCCTCAAGGTCTCAGTGATTTTGGTTTGTCCGTTATGGTTTGCCTCATAGTTCTTTTGTAAGTGGATGACCAATTTACTTTATGTCTAGTTTATGGATTTATGGAACTCATGTCCTAAGAAAGCCAAGCCTTGAGGCTCAACGTCATCACCTGAACCCTCCATCTCGGCTTCTGTTTCACTTGTCTGTTTCTTCCTTCGGCCCATATAAATACCACTGAACTTCTGCATGCGCTAATCCTCACAGGATGGCAGGATCAGAGCTCTGATACCACTGTAATGTTCCCAAGCCAATTTTTCGCTTGTGGACACTAGCTAACCACTGAATCAACTGTTTGACTGTTTGTGTTTGCAGGTTGGCCACTGATATTTCGGCCTTAGGGTTATATTCAGTTATTCATTATAGTTTTATCAAGATATATTCAATACAATGCAAGATCTCATCAATACACAAGACATGGAACCACAAAGCACAGATCTGACCTTTTATTATGAGAAGTAAGAACTTGATACAATATAGAAGCAGATCTGGAATAACATCAGATGGATCCAAGATAAATATATGAGCTGCTACAAAATGCTCCTGAAAATACAAGACAAGCCTCCCAAAGGATGAATGCATGATGAATGATCCAATACAAAAATCTAGGGTTTTGCCCAACCCTCTAGCTACTGGCACATCCTGCTGAGAGAATATGAAGACCAAGGGTTCAACCCTCCTGAAGAAGACTTCCAAATTCTACCAAAATCCACCAAGAGACAGATCAGGGCAAGGGAAACCCCCTCCTGAAGTATGAAGTCCAAATACTAAGTCCTCCCCCTCCAACTGTTGAAACCCTAATCAGGTATGACCCTCCTGAAATCCTGAAGTGCCAACAATTCGGCCTGGATGAAGGAGGTCTCCAAATCACCTGAAACTCTCTAGGATGATAGATCGGGCAGCCACAAGCCCCTAGGAGAAGTTTCAAGATCAGATCTGAGGTAGATCCTCCTAGATATGAGAATCTCTGAATCACAAAGATGACCTCCTTCCTTCAAAGTTGTCCCAACCTGTAGATAATAATCTGGTCGTAGTAACTCCTCAAGAAAACCTCCAAACTGATGAGCAAGGTCCTGCAAGCGAAACCCAACTGCTAGAATCTCCAAAAGCTATGTCAAATAGTTGGATCAAATTATTCCTCAAGCAATGGTGCGCCCCTGTTGGAAAACCCTAACTAGTACGTCCCTGCTGCTCTCCTGAATAGAAGATGAGTGTAGAATGGTGTGGGTGGAGTATTTCATCCCCAAGACCAAGATTGGAACAAGGTGAGTGGAATATTTCACTATTGAGTTGTTCTCTAGGGTTTGTAATCTCGAAACCCTCAAAACTGTGTGCTCAAGAGCTCAAAAAGCAAAATACCAAATATCCAAGATGAATGAGAGGTGCGCCCTAGCCTTTCTTTTATACCTCCATTATGTTTTCCTGTTGAGTTAGTTTAACCCCTAGGTTCAACTCCTAACTCAACCTCCAACGTTCTAATTCTTCATTGAGTTACTTTTTTCCCTTTTCCTTTTTTTCCTAAGTTAACTTCAAAATATAACATTAGTTTGGTTGACTTTCCCCATGCTGTGTGAGACTATGGTCTAGTGGGGATGTCTAGACCACTAAGTCTTCTCAAGCCTCTTCATCAATAGGTGGGGGACATTACATGATGTTATTCACGAAGGTCTTGGACGAGAAATTAAGAGGTTGGGTGAAATATTTCAGGCCAAAAACACTACAAGAAGCTATCATGAAGACCCAGGATATACTAGACACGTGCCCCAAGAAGACTCCGAAAAAACAAATTATCCCACAAAAAGGGTCAGGTGTCAAAACCTCCCTAGAAGACATGGACATGGTAGGACAGGTTGGCTAAGGAAACTTGGAGAGAACTAATGGGGAATAAGATTTTCTATAGTTGAAAGGAGTCGTGGGAACCGAGTCATCGATGTATGGGTAAAGGCAAAGTCCATTATATTGAGGTATTTTTTGACGAGGAGGATGATGGTGATGATGAGGGCATTGGACAAGACAATGGTGAACCATCACACCCCGATGCTACAGAGCAAGCACCATTGGAGGATAGAACCAAGGGAGTGACCATTGCCACACTCTCAAGAGTCCCTAAATATTACACCTTCAGGGTAAGAGGAATTGTATAGAGGCATAG
>JASDQU010014782.1:355425-384954 GCA_032191745.1 Picea mariana | reverse complement strand
GAACAATATTTTATGAGCAACACATACAACAAATATTAACATCTGCGCAATGTGATAATATATAAACAATTTAACAGTGAAACATCTTTTTCTTAGCAGTGCATACAATAAATATTAACCTCTCCAGTGAAAATCATGGTAACACATCCTAAAATTTACATTAAACTTTTTCGTTAGATTACAATCATACAGAGATCAATCAATCCAGTTAATCATTTATCAACATTACTTATGCCAGAAACTAATGACACTAATGCATCATCTAACATCCATAACTATGTAAATACAATGAAATCGTAGTACAAGAACCAGATTACCAAGGATACCGTGACCGACGATGATGAAGTGATGTCATTGTCTTGCGCTCACACTTCATCCAGCTCTTGCTTGCCAACCGCTGAGACCTCACCGGTACCTCTCAGCCAACGCTAGGGGTACTATTCTTCCCCCTTATCCCCCGATCCGCAAAGGGGGCACACACAATACCAGAGAATGTTAGCTCCCATCTTGTCTCGCAAGGTCGATCTACCACTCATTATCCGAGTTGGGTATCCCAACTCCCATAAGAAAAATTCAGTCAAGGCAGAATCCAGAGGCATAACCTTACATATACAAGACGTGATCCATGCTCCTTCTCTGCCATACTTTTTATAAAGTTTTCTTAGTGATTACTTTCCCAAAACCTTGTTAGATTCTTTTTCTTAAAATTTTAATTAGAATGAACCTCCCCCGTACACATGTCACTCAATCTCTTAGTTGCATCATAAAATCAATTAATTTATTTAATGAAATTTTCTCATTTCCCTCACTCACCTAAAAGTGTTCCTAAAAACGCTCTTCGATGTCCCTTTATTCCCTTACAATTCTTAAATGAGTTATGTCTTTCTTAAAACCTAGTTGAGTTCACAATTAGAAGGTTCCAAAGACTAGATTCCCTACTATGTTAGACATTCTCCTTTTTCTTTAAGTTTCCCTTTTCATCTAAGTTCAAAATTAGCAAGTTTAGACATAACAACAATTTACCTTTTTATTAATTTAATCCTTCATTAAAATTTTAGTTTAATTATTAATGTTTGAATTTTATTTACCCCCTCCATGTTAAATGTCCATTTAGTGTTTTTTTTTTTGTTCACATGTTCTACTTAGACCTATGTTTTAAATTCACTAGGCTTGGCGACAATTGTTTTTTAAGGGAAAAATTAGTTATTAAAATTTACTCATACCATCATTCATTTTAAGGTTGAGTAGGTCCTAAGGAGGCATAGTTTTCTAGGGACTAGGTTTATTAACTTACCAGAGTTAAAATTGCAACGTTCCATTCAAGACGTACTACGTTCTCCAAGGGTGTCACTTGCCTGCATTCTTGTTTTATTTGCACGACATGCCCTTCAAGACACACTACGTTCTCCAAGGGTTCCACTCTCCTTTTGATTGATTTTGGTAGACGTAAAACCCCTGGAGTCAATACTCCGTTAGGTGACCTTATGGGAGACTAAGGGCCTCTAATGAATAAGGTCCCTACCTTATTACGCGCCCCTTAGAATCATCATGAGCGATTGTCATAGTTTTCCCTCACGACATCGTGGATCTCTCGAACTAGGTATTTGTTAACCTACAGTTCAAGCCAAGGGGGAAGTGCTAGTAGGTTGTGGCAGGGCTGCTACCACACCTCTCTCTCAATGTCTTTGGTTGTCATGTGTGACCCCTTTAGTCCAAATGTGAGTTTGGTTGGCAAGCTATCATTAGCCTACATCCATCAATGAAACAACAACGAATAAAATCAACATCATAACCTAGTATCCATATGTCACCTATGTAATATCAAAAACACTCAAACTGACAGTCTAGCCCCTGACTCGATCTGGAGTCCAAGGAAGCCCATTGATTCTATCGTCACCCTCAATCGGTCCCGAGTCCTACACACTCAGGAAAACCGGTCAATATCACCTATCAATATAAATATCATCAAATCCAAAACAACATTATGAACCATAATTGAAACAACCAATCATATAGTGAACCAGATCACTTGCACGCAAGTGTCCTCAAAGAATAATTCCAATCAGGTGTGCACAATAGAGAGATGTTACAGACAATGCCAATACTCTCCTCTCTGATGGGTACTCTTGAAAACAACAAGGGCCCATCATTAGCCTAGAACTGAATAAAAATCTAGCTTGGCATAGGAACAAGAGATAGTAACGAATTAATAATAGAATACTTCGTTGCATGCTCCATAGCTCAACTCAGAATATAGTTGTGGTTCAGCAATAGTTAAACTATAACCAAGGAATAAATTCATGCAGGACAGTAGATTAATGGACAAGCTACCACCCTAGATAGAGCTTGAAATGAGATAGTTTAACTAGGTATTAATCTGAATGCCAACTAGAATATGACCAGGTCTGACGATAGGGTAACCAGAGAAAGGAAATGAATTTTAAGGTGACTGAAGCGACTCAGACTTGTGAGTATGGTAATAGAATAATGAAACAGAGAAACATAAACTCTAGTGCACCAATAAGAAACCCCAGTGCACCAGCAGGAAACTCGACTTCCTCCAAAAGTTTCTAACAATGAATGAGATTTGGAAATCTGCATGGTATGGTCGGGATTTATCCTCCCAACTCTTACTACAAGAAACTCACACATGGAACACATAGATATTTCCACGAGAACTTAAAGACAGATGTTATTTATAACACATTGTACTTTCAACCCAAGTTCATTACTATAAACCATTCTTGAAAACCACCCCTGCTTTTTATCCCAAGCACTATTTCATTGACCAAACAAAAAGTTCTTTATTACAAATTTCCTAGTTTCCACTAAGGTTTCCATGATCAGAGGGTCGAGGTAGAGTCCCAAGGTTTGTAACGCTATCTTCTACCAAGCAAAGTTTCTTACCAAGGTCGCAAAAGAGTCTCTTTTAGAGTGATCCATGAGGGTCCTTAGCATATTAAATATTTCAACCCAATTTTAACCACGACTGAGACCTTAACATAGTTTAAGTTAAGGGCTTTAGACTAAGATTTAGGAAAAGCAAGTTCTTGGTATTTAAATAATTAATATGTAAGGGAAGAGAAGTTAAGTTAAAAGATTTAAATAATTAAATAATGTTCCTATTAATGTTTGACATATATATATAATTGGTAATACATTATTAAATGTTAAATGGTTGAATTTTAGTGCATGAGTTGTATATTATTGATCAATGTGTAGGTTTTTTTTACGTTCTTGTAGTTTTTTACTCCGTATGATAGAATATCAAGTGAGGATTGTTGCAAGTTACATTAATGATGTAATGTGTCTCTAGTAGAATCACTTAGAATTAGGTTATACCATAAAAAAATTGAGTAAATGAATTGTGTTTGCATAGGTGACTTATTACTCTATTGCATGTTTACATTGATAAATTTAGTTACGCCATTTTAAGGTTAAAACATTGATTATCAAAAAAAAAATACTACTTTAGTTGTTTTCACTTACACATTAATGTTTAGTATTGGAGGGTTTTTACATATCGTATCAGATTGGGTTAGACTCTGCGACACTCGACTTATTGCAAGTTCCAATACAAAGTTTTAAATTAAGATATATTACTCATAAAAATTTGGATTTGTTTTATGGGATGTATCATGGTTAGAGGACGTAGAATGAGTAGATTTTTAGGTGCAGTAGGAAGAGGTATGCTTCGTCCAAGCCCATCCAGACCCGAGTGATATTCTCCACAGGGAGAAGAGAAAACTACTAAGCAGGAGCAAGTTGTAGTGGGTGATGTCATGGGTATGATGAAGTATTTTCAAAGGATGTCAAAGGTGTTGATAAATCGCCTTGATCATGATGAGGGAAGAGATTCTATACCTAATGAGGGTTGGCAATACCATCCTTTAGTTAGTGGTATTGTTCATAGAGAACTCAAGAAGGTAAAATTTTCCGAATTATGGGGTTCCACAGATGATTTAGCTGCCAAAGGTTGGTTAGAGAATATGGAAATGATTTTGCATTGTACAATTATACCTCCAACATGAAGGTATGCATGACGGTCTTCCAAATGAAAGGGAGTGGGATTATCTAGTGGAATACACTCTTACCATAGCTGAATATGTCCATTGAAGATGTGACTTGGGAATTGTTTGATGAGATATTCCAAGAGGGGTGCCAATCAAATGAGTTCATTGAGTGCTAGCTCAATGAATTCAACAATTTACAATAGGGAAGTCGTACAATACCTGAGTATGAGGATAAATTTATGGAAATACTCATATATGCTCCACATCTTAATACTAAAAAGTTAAAGGTGAATAAATTTGGTTTTGGACCCAACTACAACATTCGTGCTAAGGTGAGGATCCTGATGCCTTATACTTTACACGATGTAGTATAGAAAATTTTTATCGTTGAAGAGGAATTGAACAGTGGAGGTCAGGGTAGGAATCCTTCTAGGAAGACAACACATATGCAGGAGACACCCATTAGACAAACATGTAGGCACCATGATACACCAAAAGGACTTGTATTTTCTACACCGTGCAGACATGCTACCAATCATAGGACCTCGTATAGAGAGTCAACACAATATCTCCCACATCATCCTTACCAGCATCAATTGTATAGATCTATTCTGTAGAACATATCAGGACCACAAAACCCTAGAATAGAATATTCTTCCTTTGGAACTAGGAGTATTAGCCCTAAGAACAGATGTTGGACTTGTGGAGAGTCACACTATCAGAGATATTTTCCTATTGAAAATGAGAGAAATTATGGATCAGTAGTAAAAACAATAGTAGGATATGTGGGAAAGGCCCATAGGATTCATGCAATGATGAATAACTACCAGGCTGAGCATCAGTCTACAGTGCTCAATACGTCAGGTATGATAGCAGATCAACAATTTAGTATTTTGATAGATCCAGGAGCTACTGAGGGTTTTATAGCTAGTTATTCACTCAAAATAATTAAGGTGAAGGCATTCGAATAAGATGAGTTTAGATATATAGAACTGGCATTTGGAGCCAAGCAAAAAGCTGGAGGAAAGGTTAAATATTGTAAAATTAATTTGGGTAAAGTAGTCGCAAATGTAACCCTTTTTGTCACAACCTTAGGACCCCACGACATTGTGATTGTAATGGATTGGTTAGAATCTCACAATGTGCTACTCAACTATAAGACACAAATATTAAGATTAATTGATGATTTGGGACAAAATAGAGTCATTGTAGGGAAAAACCAAGGAGTGTCTCTAAGATTTTACTTCCCTACAATTGAAGAAAAATATCTGCAATGGATGTAAGTTGTATGCCATGTTAGCTCTTAAGAAAAAAGAGTGATGCAAAAATATTGGAAGACTTTCCATTACTATTAGAGTTTGCTGACATTTTTCCTGAGGAACTACCACGTTTACTACCGAATAGAGAATTGGAATTTACTATAGATTTAAAACCTAAAACAAAACCAATTGCAAGAATTCCATATCAGAGGTTGACACCTAAATTGCAAGAGTTAAATATGAAATTGAAGGAGTTATTAGATTTGGGACTTATATGTCCAAGTGTATCATCGTGGAGTGCACCGATAATTTTTGTAAGAAAGAAGGATGGATCATGGAGGCTTTTCATTGACTATCGTTAATTAAACAAAACCACAATTAAGAATCAATATTCATTACCAATAATTGATGACTTATTTGATCAAATGAAGGGGGAGACCATATTTTCAAAGATTTATTTGAGATCGAAATATCACGAGTTGTGAAACAAAGAGGAAGACATTCCTAAAACAATGTTTAAGACAAGATTTGGAAATTACAATTTCACTATATTACCATTTGGATTGACAATTGCCCCTGGTGTATTCATGAGTTTAATGAATGGGGTATTCCATGAATACATGGAAAAGTTCGTACATGTATTTATTGATGACATATTAATTTACTCTCGGAAAAAAGAGGAGCATGATGAACATCTGAGATTAGTTTTGTAGTGTTTAAGAGAAAAATAGTTTTATAGAAAGTTGTTGAAATGTTCTTTTTTATCAAACGAAGATTCACTATTTGGGACACATTATTTCTGGAGAAGGCATCATTGTGGATCCAACGAAGGTAGAGGCTATTATGGAATGGATAGCACTGAAAAAAATGCAAGAAGTATGTAGTTTTATTGGGTTAGCAAGCTACTATAGACGTTTTGTCGAAGGTTTTTCAAAAACCCAATTATGGAACTGCAAAAGAAAAATAAGAAATTAGTATGGTCAGAGAAATGTGTTGAAGCATTTCAGAAGATTAAGGAATTATTAAGGACAACACTAATATTGAAGGTCCGTGATATGGACAAGGAATTCTTAGTATGCACTGATGCATCCAAGGAAGGATTGGGTGGAGTATTAATACAAGAAGGGCGAGTTAACACATATATTTAAAGGAAACTAAGAAGGCATGACGAGAATTATGCAACACGTTATTTGGAATTATTAGCAATTGTTTATGACTTACGAGTTTGTAGAAATTACCTTATTGGATGGAAATTCCAGTTTAAAACTAATCATAGTGTATTGCAACACATTTTTACTCAGAGTGACTTGAAGGAGCGACAAAGATGTTGGTCATAAATTTTAAGTGAGTATGTTTTTGAGATCACATACATTAAAGGAATAATTAATAGAGTAGAATATGCGTTGATTCAGAGATGACACATTTTCTTAGTAATACCCCTAAAGATGAATCTTCGAGAAAATATTTTGGCATTACAAATTGATGACGACTTGTACAAGAAGTAAAAGACAATATCAGAAAATATATCATGATGATGCCTAGATATGAGGGTTATACTTTGGATAGTGATGAACTTCTAAGATATAATGGCATAATTTATGTACCACCAAATGACGAATTGAGAAATTTAATTTTGAACGAAGCTCATCGAACGGTGTATATGGGTCATCCCGGAGTCACGAAAATGAAAGAAGATTTTAAACCACTATTATTTTGGAAGGGAATGAAAACTGATATAGTTAAATATGTAGTGAGATTTCTTGAATGTCATCAGGTAAAGGATGAACATAGACATCCGGAAAGATTATTACAACCACATACGATTCCTAATTCTAAATTGGAAGTCATATCGATGGATTTTATAGTTGGCTTTTCATTGACAACAAGGGGACATGACTCTCTTTTTGTAGTTGTTGATGCTTTGAAAAAAAGTGCACATTTTATTCTAGTTCATATGACATGCCAAGCACCTGACATAGCTAGAATTTTTGTTAATTAAATTGTAAGGTTGCATGGTGTACCGAGGAAGATAATATCTTATCGAGGATCGATATTCACAAGATGTTTTTGGACAAGTTTCCAAGATTATTTGGGAATGCAATTAAATTTTAGCATAACATATCACTCCAAAACTGATAGACAAATATAAAGAATGAATCAAATTGTTGACAATATGCTTCGAATGAATGTTATGGATCAATCAAAATGATTCGATGAATTTTTACCATTGATATAATTTGCATACAACAACAGTTATCAAAGTTCGATAAAGATGACACCTTTTGAGTTCTTATATGGATGACCATGTTAGACGCCTTTGAGTTGGGATCAAATAGAGGATAGGGTCCTGGTGGGACCATAAGTGATCCATAAAACGGAATATCATATGTGAACTATAAGGATAAGGATTAAAGAAGTGCAAGACCAACAAAAGAGTTATTCTAATGCACATCGTTTTGATCATAGTTATGAGATTGGTGATAAAGTGTTTTTGCAGGTGAAGCCACACAAGAGTTCTATTAATTTTGGAAAGGGCACTAAACTCTCTCAAATCTTTGTGGGACCTTTTAGGGTTGTAGAAAAGAAAGGAACCATGGCTTACCAACTAGCCTTACCTGATTCTTTGAGGTGTATGCATGATGTGTTTTATGTTTTAGTTGTACGTCATTGTATTTCATAACTGTCATGTGTTATTGATTTGAGTTCATTGTAGTATCAGATGAGGGTGTTGTTATAGCGAAACGAACCCGCATACTAGACCATCGTACCCGACAACTATGACGTCGATTGGTTGGTCAGGTCAAGGTCTAGTGGGATAGTTATAACCCACATTATTATACTTAGGAGCACTTATATGAGATGCGTCAACATGTTCCTCATTTATTTTGATAGGTTGATATATAAATTAGTAGAAACTGTATTTATTTCTTTCATTGATAGATAATACAAACTTCAAGACGAAGTTTAAAACAAGAGGGGTTGTATCTAACATCTAGTTTTCATCGACCACATTTTCATAACATTGATTATTCTATGAGGACACTTGTGTGGAAATGATCTGGTTAAACATGGTACATTATGATTATTTGAATTGGTTTATGGGTTTATGCTATGATTGAGTATTGAAATTGATAGGTTATTAATATTGATGTATAACATTGACAGGTATTATGATGACTTTCCTAAGTGTGGAGGAAACGTGCGTGATGAGGATGTTGATGGAATCAAAAAAATTCCTTAGATTCCATATTGAGTGAGGGAGTGGACTCTTTACCTTGATTATGAGTACTTGATTTTATTAAGCATGTATTATTGATGATGATTTCAGTTATGGATTTAATGTATAAGATTATTAATATTATATTGTTAGTGGATGCAGGCATGATGACACTTGCTAATCTGACTCACATATGGAGTAAATGGATCATACATTTATATTATATAAATTAGGGAGAGGTGTGGTAGCATCCTTGTCACATAGTAATAACACTCTCACCATGACCTAAACTTAAGTTTAACGACTATCTTGTTCCTGAGAGGTTCATGATGTCGCGAGGGAAGCCTAAGACATTCACTCACGAGGATTTATGAAGGGTGGGTAATAAGGTATATTCCTTATTGCAGAGTAATCTCTTAGTCCCACACAAGGTTGGCAAGTGGAGTATTGACTCCAAGAGTCAGAAAAATTCCAAACTAAGTCAAATGGTGAGTGGCACCCTTGGAGCATGTAGTCGCATCTTAAAGGTAATGTCGCATGAATAAATCAATGAGATGTTAAAAATCTAGAAGACCTTAGAGAATAAAAAAAATACTTAGAACTTATAGAAAGAGAATATAAATTTATACAAAATTATATATTGGAAACATAATAAATCTAAGTCCAATTTTTATGAATAATAAATTTTTATAGAAATGGGTCTAAGGGAAATTAAACTAATTAAAATATAAAAAAGGGAGAATAAAATTTTATGACTTGTGCATAATGTGTGCATGAAATTGATAAAATGAAATTTTTAATTAAAAAAAATTAATTTAGTGAGAGAATGGGTTGTAAACATAGAATTAGAATCATAAGTCAATTTAGACTCAAAAACCTAACTAAGAGAAGAGTCCTAATGAAACTCCAAATGTAAACTAGTTAGGAGACACAATAAAAGAGAATTTGGGGAACTAAGGGACAACTAAGAGAAAATCTAAGAACTGAGGAGGTGCAGGAAATTTCAAATTTATTTAAATTAAAAAGAAATAAAACATCTTCCACTTGAGGGAAGAGTGACAGGTGTTCAGGGTGAATACTATCTCAATTGATTATCAAAAATGATTTATTTATGCATGAGATGACAAGTGTCAAGGTGAAATTTATTATAAAAAGAATGGTGAGGAAGCAGGAAGGGACCCTTTTGTTGGAAGATTGAAATGTTGTTAAAATTTATATTGATTGGTTTACTTGTGTGAGTTGGGATTCTTGTTTTTCATAAGAGGTGGAAGCGTCTCCTTGTGAGGGAAAACTTGAGCTAGTTTTTGGATCTGAAATTCTGTGAGTGGCCCCTTTGTGGCTCGGGGAATAAGGGGGAACAAGAGTACCCATAGCATTGGTTGGGAGGTACTGGTGAAGTCATTAGATTATCAGGTGAAATGAAGGAATGTTGCACAAGTTTTTGGATTGAAGAACACCATCCATCAATACTTTGTGTGTGGTTATGACATTTATCAATTTAGTTTCATTTGGATATGTAGAATTATCATTGTAAACTTTTCAATTCTAAATGCTAGTTGTAATTGATCCGTAGAACAATCTGGCAGATTTAGAGTTTTAGATATTAGCTTAAGATTCTAATATCATTTTAGAAATCTCTTCATCTTTGATAAGTACATGGATATTTTCTTTCAAGTGTTGTTCTATTCTTCACTATAATAATCGATAGCAATATATGCTAAAAATTTAAGTGTAAACTAGATATTTCATTGATGATCGATAATCTCCTCTTTTCTTGATGCATTAGCTGCAATGTTATTGTAGTTTCAACCTTTAACCTTGAATTGAATCTCGTAGTAGAGAGAAGATTGATTCTATGAAATGTGTGTTCTTATTAATTTTCTTCCAAAAACTTGGCTTATAGAGCTCCTTGTTATTGCTTTTACAATGTTATGAAAGATATTCCCTTATTGTTCAAGTCTCTGTTTGTATATTATGGATACATTCATGTATTAAGTTATTATTCTTTTAGAAGTCTATTTATATTTGATTCTAGTTATCCTATTGTTCAATTGAAATTTATTAGATAATCTATTTTAGTAGAACTGATGCTTTATATTGAAAAAAACATGGTTAATATCTACGATTACAATCTAATTAACAAATTAGAGATACATGGTTACAATAAATATTATAAATCATCGAATATATATCATTAATCATATTTAAATTCATAAAGAAAACAAAATCGTAATACAAAATAATTTATGTACTTGAAATTTCAACCACCTAAACCTACACTATCAATAATGGTACTACTCTCAAGAGAATTTTAGAAAATACTTACTGAGAAAAATACATACTCATGATGAACACACAAGACACAAGATTAATAGATATTTTTAATTAAATAAACAGAGAAGAAGATATAATACATGCTACGAACAATCTAGCTGTAGAGTGAACAGACCTTTGCGATAAAGAACATAGAGGAGTATCTAGTTGTATGTAACGATACAATAATAATAAGAACGATAAATCTATTATAATATGAAACTTGAATATACACCCAGGTAGGAATCTAAGTACAAGAATCACTTAGGAGAACCTTTTAATCAATTACATAAGAATAAGGCATACATTTAACCCACGAATTCAAGACCAGATGACAAGGTCGATTTTATGGTCATAATAACGAAATGGTAAAGTCATATATTTCTTAAAAGAAGATATAAGGATAAGCATAAAAGTAGTGTTAAGCTCTATAAATTCCTAGAGGTTGTCCAGAGGTAGAAGAAATTTATCGGAGGTAACTTTATCCAACCACTTCGAAACTGGGATCTAGCCCTACCAGTTTCAGAGAGGAATCTCTCTCTAAGATTTAGATATGTTTCCGGTTTCAAATATTAGGATAGTTAAATAAATGGGATTGTGTTGTTTTGTTTTATAAAATGGACGAAATATTACTTACACATCCATTAGGCTATGGGGTCTATGTTAATGTTTGAGATCTGAGAACATATTTTATTAGGTCTCTTCATAGGGCAGGATAATGCCAATGTTATATTCTTGAGAATTTAAAGTGATGGTTAGCAAAAATAGATGAGATGATCAACTACAACAAAGAAGTATTGAAGAATTTATTTATAACAACATTAGAAGACAAACACTTAGATATTTAAAATCCAGAAACATAGTATACGAAGATAAATTCTACAACTTTAACTTCTTTTATAGAAAACAAGATGATAACGAAGTAAGATAAACCATTCAACAAAAAGGAAAAAACATCACCAACAGTTAACACGCAGGAATCCTGCGAAACTTCCTTTTTATTACGGGTAGATTTCTTCAAAAATATTACAGTTTACAACTTGCTTAGGCGTAAAGATCAACCCTCAATACTTCGAAGTTTGAAGTATTTATAAGAAAAAATTGCAATTGATCCTGCCATTAATGATCAAGATGTGGTAGAATCGAAATCTAACTAACTAGATAACAAAATAAAGAATTGTAGGAACTGCTAATGATCTGTCGCATTTATTTGAGTTGATTTCATAAATGTTCTTGGTGAGTCATCAACTTGACCTTGACTGCTCTGTGTGTTGATTTGTACATCCACATCATCTTCTAGTCGATCAAGTCACACATGTTGTCCCATCTCTGCTGACTGGGGATGTTGACTTTGAGCAGCCTTCGGTACACCTCATTTGTCTTTGTGTACTTATTGAAGGTGGGTTTGGTGATGAAAAGATACTTTATATCTTATTAAATACTATGGTTTAATCTCAGAGTTTCCAAGAATGCTTTGCCTGTGATGTTTCCTTTTATCCCTATGAACTTGGACCCATCCTTTGCCACTATGAGAATATTTTGTTTATAGTCTAAGAGAGTAATCAACTTATTATTGATCAAAAATAAACTTGGGAGACCTTTCTTGTGCAAAGATTCAGTCTTGCTGAAAAACCTCTGTACCGCGACATCCATTGCCTGAACTCTCTCCTCGAGTTGCAACATTAGTCCCCTCTTGATCAAGACTCTCTTAACTTCAAGAATTGTTTCATTCCTGTCCTCAATTTGCAGGGCTTCCGACTCTTATTTTGATTTATAATTTAAGAATTTGATTATCTCATTGGCCTCTTTAGGCATTTCTCCCAGTTCTCCCTTTATCCTATCGATGGCTTGTTTTTCTCTTTGTAATAGATCATGCTCTTCAAAAATGATTTGTATCAGGGGCCAAATGTCTGTCACTGACTGACAGATGTCCATCCAAATATTTTCTTTGGCCTCTGACAGAGTCCTATCCATGACTATTTCTTTCTGTAGCTACTTCATTTCCTGTTTGAGTTTGTTTGACTTATGCCTCTTAGTGTTGTAGCTAGCCTGGAATGTGGAATTCAAATTTTCAAGATTTTGAATCTCTTCTTGCAGTTTTTTTTATTTCTTCCCCTTGTAGATTCATCTCTTCCATTTCTTTTTCCAATTGGTCTGCTGCATCTGGAGCTTTCACTGATGTTGCTACTAGAATTTCCCCTATGGTAGTTGATGTTGTCGTTGTTGTACCGACTCTTGTGATTGGGAATGCATTCAATGGTATGAATGTCATTGGAACATTCCACTCCTTCTCCTTGAATAACTTGTCTAGATCAACTTCCATTTCTTTAATTTGAGAATTTTGCTCCATCATCAACTTCAACATCCCCTCTTTTTGGCCTTCAGTCTTGGCCATCTCTTTAGCCTGTAGATCTTCTATAGCAGATATTTTGAATTGTTTCCTCAGAGAAGCTATGTCAGCATTCTTCTTTTTGATCAACTCTTTTGTTGCTTTGATATTGGCTAGATCGTACCCAATTTTGAGCACGAGTTGTTCCAGGGATTTAATTTTGTTATCCTTTGCAAAAGATGACACCTTCTCCAACTTCATCTGAGTCTAGACATTGTTCAACAAAACTTGTATCTTTTCTGCCRTCGTGGAGGTGTTTACCAGAATGGAGAAAATAATTTATCCAGTATGTTTGTGTAAATCCATCTAATCATCYAGATGTACATCTACAACATCGAACTCAAATGTTTCTCTTTTATAATCAAAAATTGTTTTGGGCTTAGGTACCTATGCCTGGAAGTAGGCCATGTGCATTCTCCCCTTTTCTGTATCAAAGGCGGATATTAKTCAATGTTGAGTTGTGGATGTTTGTTTCCAAAATTTATCATCGGTACTATTCATCAACATCTCATTTTTCTTCTAAATCAGGTTATATTTTTCAAAAATGTTCAGCCGTGCAGGCTCTTGTGCGGTCCTGACCATTAATGTTGTATCACGCTGCTTCTTCGACAAGGAGGTGGACATTGTCGGCTAGATCCCTGAGGAAAATGGAGAATTTTCCCCTTCCATGACTGTAGTAGACTTAGTCTCTTCACTAGACCTTTCAGGTGTATGATTGGTCTTGGTCCTTTTTCTATAAACCTGGAAATCATCTGCTGAGACTTCAATGATGGAGGGAGATACATGTTTCCTAGGTCTTTTCTCTGCAAGTTCCTGAGGGGTATCAGTCTATGCAATGTTGGCCAAAGGGGGTTGTTGTTTGGTATCTATCAGAGTGGTATCCTCCCACTCTGCTTGGTTCATGAAATTCTCAATCTTTGGTTTGGGAACATGATCGTATGGAGAGATTTTATTCCTTAGTCTCATTTCTGCAATGATACCACAGGGATCGTAATCCCATGGGAAGCTTTGCTTGAAATTTATCTCCAGTAACAACTTGTTTTCTTCTTCTCCCACCACTCTTATATTGTAGATGAAAGAACCTATTTGAACTTTAATCTTGATTTGTTGTTTCTTTTTAAAGGCCACACAATGAATGCCATCGGAGTTGATCATTTGTTTGATGTATTCCAGGGCAAATATTCTGACAGGCAGGAACTTTGGAAGCTTGTAGGAGGGCAACTTGTAGGGGGGTAGCTGACACCCATAGACTCTGATCTCTATGTGGTCCTGTTATAAATACCAATCCTCTGTTTTAGCAAGGTCTGATAGGTGCAGGATCCTCTCAATCTCTTCCTTTATTATGGGATCCTCCCTCCCGCTTAACATGCTTACCGCTGGATGGTAAAATTGGTCGAAAAAATGTTTAAAACTGAACTTAGATGAGTTTCTCCTTACCAATGATGTCCAGGTTGTAACCGACTGTGGATTGCCTTCTATGTTGAGCTTCTTTAGGAGAAAAGAAAACATATTTGACTGGAAAAATAGGAAAATGTAGGCCAATATTGATGAATACTGGAAGATTCCTTTGGTGGGAAATTTGAAAAGTTGTTCATGAATGTTATCAGCCAAAAATTGGCTGAAGTTGAACTGGGTGGTGGCTTTCTCTTCGGTGGAGAAAATGGACATGAAACCCAGGATGGGTTTGTCAACCCACTCGTCTGAGTAATACCCAACAAAAAACACAGAGAGGAAATTATTTGGTCGTGTTTTGCTGAAAACATGGAGGAATGGTAAGGTGGATTTTTCTTGGGGAATTGGGTACTCTCAGAGAGGAATAGTTAAAAAATTTGTGATCTTTGGGGAAACGATAACTTTTGGTACATTTCGGTTAAAATTTCAATGGTAAAAGGGGAAAAGGATGCAGATCTAGGGATTTGCATCATATGGTCAATGGATTCAGGTTTAATGGTAAACATGGTCTCTCGAGATGATGAGAGGATAGCTCTGGGACTGGGAAGATAGTGCATCTGGCACATGAGGGTGAACTCGAAAAAATGGTAAATTTGGGGAAAAAGATATAGTGGGAGATTGGACTCCCAGAGTCTAATCTCGTCACTCTGGTCTAGGAAGGTGTCTCTGAACCATGAGTGTAACTTAGAAAAATAGAATTTGCATTTGGGTTCTGAGATCAGGTATTCTTTTTCAGCTAGAGGGATCTGGTCGAGGTCCATGGGAGGTGGGAGGAATGGATTTTCAACAATCTCTGAGTGTTTTTACTTTGGTGCTGGTACCTACAAAAATATGAAAGAGAACGACTCTGACTGTAATGTCTAGAGATTAATGGTAGTTGAAGGTGAAAAGGTGAGGAAGAATGATGATTTCAATGACATTTAGATCATGAATGGTAAAAAAATGGTGAAAATGGGATTATCTGGAAGAACGGGTATCCGTTGGGCCGCTGGGGACAAGTCACCAGGTTTAACTGATATGTTTGGCCACATTGATTGGCCAACCCATATCTCGGGAATGAGATGGAGGGTAATATATACTTGATGGGTTCTTGAGGATGACGTGGAGGATAGGGAGTGGAGAAAATTGAATGGGATGTGAGGTGTTACGAGTGATTGGGGTCTAAAGGTACGCTGGCAGAATAACAACGCATGACTTATAAGCACCGGTAGTGGAATGTGACGTCATGAGGCGGCGGTGGTATCGAAAATTGGTATGGCAGTTTACTCGGAGGGGGAGGTTGGAGGTAACTGGTTTGGAGCAAGGGGGGGTCTAAGTTAACATAAACGCGCCATGTTAGGATGGGGCCCGTCGAAGAATACCACTAACTCGGACCCCCCCCCCCCACCATTAAAGGTAGAACGTTCGGGGGGATCTAATATTACCTGTCGGCCGTAGATCTGAGTTTCGTTTGCTCAGTCGTTGATCTATGCGCATCATTTAATCATAGAGTGCAAATCACATTACATTGAAAAAACTTAGGATAGCGCCATTTTGTGGGTTTTTTGCATTGTTTCTTTTCATTTTTCCACCAAGGGGTTAGAACACAACCTTTTAAAATCGAAACAAAGAATCTCAACCAACTTTATGCTTGTTTTATTGAAAGGAAAGTGAAACTAACCTATGTCTTAATCTATTTACCTAACACATTTAACCCAGATTAGGTTGATGGGATAAAAATTACTCTACCCTCGGGTTATTTGATCAAGTTTAAACAGTTTGATCAAATTTATTCCCTAGCTAATCTAACTAACTTGGCTAGGATTAAACAGTTTAGCCAAGCTTTATTCACTAGTCCTATCAACATGAATTCAAAATACTTGACCATGGTTAGACTGTATGGATCAAGACATTCTTATTGCATGGGATTCATCATTCTTTTTTATACCCTCTTTTATTCTTTTCCTTTTTCTTTTCTTTTCTTTTGTAAATTATTTGCAGAATGAAATATTATTTATAGCCAAAAATATAAGAAGAGTAAAAAAATTCCAATCACCAGTTGATCCTATGAAACATAGGGTTATAACAGTGTCTCCACCCAGGGATGGTGCTCTCCTTGTGAGGTGCCAAGAATCTGCTTCCTGATGTCTGTAAATATTTTCTCCATTGCTTCTTCTACTACTTGATTTGTTTTATTTTGAAAATTTAGTGGCACTGGTCAGTGGCTTAGGGCCTTCTCTGTGGGCTTCAACCATATGATCAACATCACCCACACATAAACTGAATGTAAAAGAAATGGTTTTTACAGTGGAAATGGATTACTAAGATCTTTATTGGGGTCATAAATAATGCTTCAACATCCTTCCATTTAAAGGTCCACCTAGCAGGTTTGTTCCGTCACTATCTTTGAGAAAAATGCGTTATTTCCTCTAAATGCCTAAATGATGTAAGGGCCTTTCCACAAGCTATAAAAATTTCCATGTTTACCCTTATTCTCATTTCTGGAATCCCACTTCAGCACCAAATCAACCAACTCAAAATCATCCCCTTTAGTTCTCTTGTCATAAATCCTTTTGATACCTTCTTGGATAACCTGAGTTTTTTTATACACTTCTTCTCTAGATTGCTGCAACTGGATCATATAATTTATTCTTCTTTGGGTATCATTTGGCTCTGCTTGCACCTCCTACAATAGTTTCATAAGAGGGACCCCTAAAGAAGAAGGAAAAATTGCCTCAGTACCATATACCAACTGGTATGGGGACATACCAATTGATCTTTTGGTGGTCAATCTATCATCCCGGAGCACATGAACTAACTTATTATGCCAAGACTTCTTGTTCTCTTATAGCATTTTCCTAATGATATTCAACAGAATTTTATTTGAGGGCTCGGCCAACCCATTTCCCTGAGGGTAATAAGTTTTTGAGTGTCCCAAAGTAATGTGATATTGGTTACAAAACTCTATAAGTATTTTCGATCTGAAGGTCGCTGCATGGTCAATTATTATTTTCCTAGGGCATCCAAAATGAGACAAAATATTAGTTTCCAAAAATTTAATGATGACTGAGTCAGTGGCTTGCCTGCATGGTACAACTTCGATCCACTTCGTGAAGTAGTCTATGGTCGTGAAGATCCACTTGTGTTGGCCCGAAGAGGGTGGATGTATATCTCCAATAAAGTCTAAACCCCATTGTTGGAATGGAGCTTCAACCGAGATGGGTTTCATGGGTAGAGGCAGAAGCTTCCTTTTACCTTCAAAAACTTGGCATTTGTGGTATGAGTTAAATTTTTGATCCACATCAGCAAACAATGTGGGCTAGTAAAAACCAGCTCTAAGAATCTTCTTAGCTGTGGTTTTCCAACTTAGATGCCCACCACAGTCCCTTGCATGGAAATCCTACAATACCTTGTCAGCTTCATCCTTCAATAGGCAATTAAGTAAGATACCTCTAGGATGTTTCCAATAAAGGTTTCCATTTAGAATACTAAATTTCAACGCTTTCAATTTAATAAATGTGGCTTTGGTCTTGGTTAGACCAGGAGGAGCTTGTAAGTTATGAAGTAGAAAAATGAGGTCTTCATACCAAGGAGAGTTTAATAATAGCTCGTTTACATTTGGATTCACCTGCTCTTCCTGCTCGTCAACTGCAGCCAAAAAATTAATGTCTAAAGAATGGAAATTGGATTTAGCCATTAGTTTGGCTAAACCCTGACTTTTTATCAGTTTAGTGGGTTTTATTTCTATATCATATTCGAGAATAACAACAATCCACTTTCCTCTCCTACCATCTGGATTATCTTGAGCCAGGATATCCTTTACCACAACATTCGGGACATAGGAAATTGTGTGAGAACGGAGAATATAGACTCTGAAATATTTTATGGCCTTTGCCAAGGAAAAATCTTGTTTCTCCATTATATTGTAGTTCAACGTAGCATCTCTCAAAGATTTGTTGAAAAAGGCTATGGGCTACTTCTACCCTCCGTTATTTTTCTACAATAGTACTGCTGCAATGGTGTGTTCAGATGCGAAAGAGAACAAAAATAAATCTTTGGTGTAATCTGGACTGATCAAAACAGGGGCTTGTCTGAGTGCATGTTTCACTTGCTCAAATGATTGTTTAGACTCAGTGTTACATCTTATTTTCGTGTCTTTTTTCAACATATTTGTGATGTTCCTAAGAAGTTCGGCCAAGTTGGGTATGAATCTTCTTAGGAAATTTATTTTACCAATGAATGATTGCAATTATTTGATGTTCCTAGGGTGTTCCACTTTATGGATGGCCTCTATTCTACTAGGGTCTATTTTGATTCCATCTTTAGAGATTATGTGCCCCAACACCTTGCCTTCCTCTAAACTGAAAAGGGTCTTCTTGGGATTTAATGAAATATTGATTTTTCTGCACTTGTGGGGGCTTAATATCAGCTAAAATTGCGTTATAAACATTGTTGAAATGAATGTAGTAATCCTGCACTATTTCCCCTTGATTCTATTTGATATTCTCATATTATGATAAAATATGGAGAGGATTTTTCTTTACCTCCCATCTGTCAAGGAAACTCCACTAGAAAGAAACAATGTCAACTATGGTAGCAGGGCGTAGTGCTTTGAACCATTTTTTGGCTTCTCCGATCAAACTTTGTGCAAAAAGTCTCATCTAGACGTCTGCCTCATCAACTTCCTGCAAATCAAAATAATCATTCATCTTATCAACATGTTGTTGTGCACTCAAAGGACCAGTACCATCACACTGAGGAAGTATGTTTTGATAGTCTCGAGGCATGGCATGCAAAGGAGCAGCCAACACCAAGGGAGCATATCTTGCTACCATGATTGGTGGAGGAGGCTAGACCACAACTTGTGTGATTGGAGGGGAAGTGACAGAAGAAGTAGAAGAGGTAGGGATAGGGGATGTAGAGTGAATTATTTCATGTTTGATGGATGTTGCAGCAATATTCAGGGAAGAAAGTTCTACAGACTATTGGAAGTGAGCTTGGTACAGAGCTTGATCAAGATTTGCTACTAGATATTCCAACTTGTTGAATTATTGAAGGAAGCATTGATCAAATTTTGTTATGGGATAAAGTATTTCAGGGGTTCTAGGTTGCAAGATGTTTTGATCTAGGATTGTCTCACTTACAAAGCTGTTAGATTTGGTTCTAAAATGACTTTTTTCAAAGGATATGTCAAACTAAAGATCCTGAATGGAAACCAGCTTCTCTGGTAGAGAATTGGACCTATGAAGAGAACTATGACTCCCAGAACCTTCTACAATGTTTTTCTTTTTGAGTAACTTTTCTAGATCGTCTACCGCTATCGCGGGTTTGGGATTGGGCTGAGACCTACTATAAAGTTTTTTACGAGCCATAATTTTTAATTTTTTAAGAAATATAAACTAATATATACAAAATTTAACAACCTCTGAACATTATCTCTTTATAAGTTAAATTTTATGATTCCTCCAGAAATAAAGTTTTCTTTATCTAGGGAAAATAAATCGTAGGATGAAAGTTTGTCTAGTTCCTTGGTATGGTCGCCATTATGTTAACGTTCTATAAATTTCCAAAGGTTGTCAGGAGGTAGAATAAATTTATCAGAGGTAACTTTATCCAACCACTTTGAAACTGGGATCTATCCCTGCCAGTTTCAGAGAGGGATCTCTCTGTAAGGTTTAGATATGTTTCAAGTTTCAAATATTAGGCTAGTTAAATAAATGGGACAATGTTGTTTTGTTTTATAAAATCACTGAAATATTTCTTACGCATCCATTAGGCTATGGGGTCTGTGTTAATTTTTCAGATCTGAGAACATATTTTATTAGGTATCTTCATAAGGAAGGATAATGCCAATATTGGATTCTTGAGAATTTAAAGTGATGGATAGCAGAAATAGATGAGATGATCAACTACAACGAAGAATCATTGAAGAATTTCTTTATCACAACATCAAAAGATAAACACTTAGATCTTTAAAATCTAGAAACATAGTATACAAAGATAAATTCTGCAACTTTAACTTCTTTTAAATGATCAGATATAGAAAACAAGATGATAACAAAGTAAGATAAACCATTCAACAAAAATGAGTAAACATGACCAACAGTTAACACGCAGGAATCTTGTGAAACGTCCTTTTTATTACTGGTAGATCTCTTAAAAAATATTACAGTTTACAACTTGCTTGGGCATAAAGATCAACCCTCAATAATTTAAATTTTGAAGTATTTATAAGAAAAAATTACAATTGATCCTGTCATTAATGATCAGGACATGGTAGAAAATGAATCTAACTAACTAGATAACAAAATGCAAAATTGTAGGAACTGCTAATGATCTGTCGGATTTCTTTGAGCTGATTTCGGAAATATTGTTGGTGAGTCATCAATTTGACTTTGACTGCTCCGTGTGCTTATTTATACATCCACATCATATTCTAGTCGATAAAGTCACACATGTCATCCCATCTCTGTTGACTGGGGATGTTGACTTTGAGCAGCCTTCGGTACACCTCATTCATCTCTGTGTACTTAGTGAAAGTGGGTTTTATGATGAAAAGATACTTTATCTCTTTTTGATTACTCAGGTCTAATATCATATTTTCCAAGAATGTTTTGCCTGTGATGCTGTCTTTTATGCCTGTGAACTTGGACCCATCCTTCGCCACTTTGAGAATCTTTTGTTTATAGTCTGAGAGAGTAATCAACTTATTATTGATCACAAATAAACTTGGGATAGCTTTCTTCTACAAAGATTCAGTCTTTATGAAAAACCTCTGTACCACGAGATCTATTGCCTTAACTCTCTCCTCGAGTTGTAGCATTAGTCCCCTCTTGGTCAAGACTCTCTTAACTTCAAGAATTGTTTCATTCCTATCCTCAATTTGCAGGGCTTCCAGCTCTTCTTTTTATTTAGAATTTAAGAATTTGATTATCTCGTTGGCCTTTGTAGGCATTTCTCCCAGTTCTCCTAGTTCTCCCTTTATCCTGTTGATGGCCTGTTTGTCTCTCCACACTAGATCATGTTGTTCGAACATGATTTGTATTAGGGGCCAAATCTTTGTCACTGGTTGATAGATGTCCATCAAAATATTTTTTTTGGCCTCTGATAAAGTCTTAGCCATGACTGTTTCTTTTTGTAGCTGTTGCATTTCATGTTTGAGTTTGTCTGACTTATGCCTCTCAGTGTTTTATTTGGCCTGGAATGTGAAATTCACCTTTTGAATATTTGAATATCTTCTTGCAGGTTTTTGATTTCTTCTCCTTACAGAGTCATATCTTCCATTGCTTTTTCCAATTGGTCTGTTGCATCTGGAGTTGTCACTGATGTCGTTGCTGGAATTTCCCCTATGGTAGTTGATGTTGTTGTTTTTGTACTAACTCCTATGATCGGGAATGCATTCAATGGTATGACTTCCATTGGTGGATTCTTCTCCTTCTCCTTGACCAACTTGTCCAGCTTGACTTCCATTTCTTTAATTTGAGTGTTCTGCTCCATGATCAACTTCAACATCTCCTCTTTCTGGCCTTTAGTCGCAACCATCTCTTTAGCCTGCAGATCTTTAGTAGAAGATATTTTCAACTGTTTCCTTAGAGAAGCTATGTCAGCATTCTTATTTTTTATCATCTCTTCTGTTGCTTTGATATTGGCCAGATCATACCCAATTTTGAGCACCATTTCTTCCAGAGACTTAATTTTGTTATCCTTTGCAAAAGATGACACCTTCTCCAACTTCAGTTGAATCTGGACATTGTTCAACAAAACCTATAGCTTTGTTGCGGTCGTGGAGGTGTTTTCCAAGGTGGAGAAAATAATTTCTCCAGTTTTTCTGTGTAAATCCATCTGATCAGCTGGATGTACGTCTACAACATTGAACTCAAATGTTTCCCTTTTATAATCAGAATTTGTTTTGGGATTAGGTACCTTTTCCTACAAGTAGGCCATGTGCATTCTCCCCTTTTCTATATCAAAGGCAATAGTAGTCTATGCTGAGCTATGGATGTTTGTTTCTAAAATTGATCATAGGTACTATTTGTAAACTTCTTGTTTTTCTTCTTAATCAGGTTATATTTTTCAAAAGGTTCAGCCTTGCAGGCTCCTATGCGACCCTTCTTGTTAATGTTGTATCACCCTGCTTCTTCGATGAGGAGGTGGAAATCGTCAGCTGGATTCCTAAGTCAAATGGAGAATGTTCCCCTTCCATGATTGTAGTAGACTGATTCTCTTCTCCACCAAACCTGTCAGGTGTATGACTGGTCTTGGGCCCTTTTTTATAAACTTGGAAATCATCTACTGAGACTTCAGTGACCGAGGGAGATACATCTTTCCTGGCTATTTTCTCTATTGGTACCTGTTATAATATAATGTATGTGCTCATTTAACCATATAAAATATCACTATTGTCACCCAACTATAGGCCGAAGCCACCCTTGATCACCTTAACCTTGACAAATAATCATTCCGGAAGCAAACCCTAGGCTAGATAGCCAAACAAAGGGTGGCACACCTTTCTCCAAGTCTAATGCACCAAGCAAGAGTTGATCAGAGAGTCCAAACCATAACCAAGAGATAGTCCAAGACTAAACCAAAATCTTCTAGCTGCAGCAGTTGCAACAACATATCTCCTCCAAACTTGTGCACAAAATGGCCAATTGCAGTGCGCACAAGTACTTTTTTTGCAGTTCTGAGAATGCCTGCCAGAATGAAGACTGACCTCTTGTATTTATACTAAATCTGAAAAATGGCCTGGGACAACTTCTCATTCTAGGTGCTTATTTACTTAGTATATAATATTTCCTTTAGCTGACTTCTTCTCTCGGAGGCTAATAACTTAATACAAGTTATACTCTTGAGTCGACTTGTCTTATAGGGTTATTAGCCAACTAATTAGGGTTTCTTCTTTCTTCCTGGAATATTATATTCTCATCAAGTTTACACATGGAGGTAAATACCTCCTGCAACTACCATAATATCAACACTCCCTCCTAGCTAGGGAGGGATTGAAGGTAATTGTCTTGAGCACAAACATACCATTCACCCGGTAGCATCAACATAGTCGTATAGACTATCTCATGACTAGATCATGAGCACCATCATCACTATCAGTGTCATCAACTGCATCATATCTCGAAACCATACTTCATCTTAGTAATCATACATGATGTTGGATAAGTCACTCACTCCACAGAGTGACACAAGAACCATTGTTCTAATCTGCACATATGTCCTGGAAGAATAAATGTCCTAGACCAGTTTTCGTATGGGAAATATCTTTCCATTGATCATCCATCTAGCTGATAAATATTTTCCAACAATACTGATAGTCTTCAAGGCAATCAGAACAATTCCATTAAATAGAACACAACTGTGTCTATCCATAGTAGTACACAACTACTATCCAGTGGTACACTACCACACCAAGTAGCACACAAATACTTGATCAGTGACATATAGTCACAACTAGTGGAACTCATCCACCATAGTAGTATACATCTACTATCCGAAGACATACAATATCCATAACAATCATATCATTTGATATCAACCTACACAGAAAACATTGTTATGATATAAACTGAATCATCTGGGCCATTCTTCCACTCACATCTATGAGATGTGGAAGAGCATCTACCCTTAGAAGGTAAAACATCAATGATGAGCTATCTGGACTATTCTTCTCAAGCAAGGAAGAATAAATGTCCCAATTTATAAGCCTGGACCATTCCCTATCTGGGCCATTCCTCCAGAACTAAACAAAGTGCAACCTGGAGAGAATGAATCTGCTCTAGGGAATGCTTGTCCCTGGTTGTTGAACCTGGACCATTCACCTATCTGGGCCATTATTCCAACACTAAACAAAGTGCAACCTGGAGAGAATGAATCAGACCTAGGGAATGACTCTCCAGACCATTACCTAAGGAAATGACTCTCCTGCACCAACCTCCAAAACAAACCATTCTTTGAAACTATTCACAACTGCGAGCTTCGAAAGAATGACTGTCTGGTGAGGCAGACCAATCTTCTTGACCACTAATAAAAGTGACCATCAAGAAGAGAGACCGTCTTAGAACATTACCCATGTTAACCACAATGGTAAATCGATTTCTATGGTACATCATCAATCCATCGAACCATTTTTATTAGAAAAATGACCGTTCAATCTAGACCATTTTTCGAACTAGAAAGTGCCTGTCCGTTAGAAATCTCAAACCACTTTCTGAACTGGAAAGGAACTGCTCATCCTGGACCATTTTTCAAACTAAAAAATTATTATCCATAAGTCAATAACACATCAGTTCTCCCTCCCAACCTGGGAGTCATCCCTTCCTCTTTCAATAAGGAATTCGTCTCTAGGAGCTACAACTTGAGTATGCAAACTCTTTCATCTTGGAGAGAGGCCTTACCAACATGTCTTCTTATCTTCTCATCTGTGGAGATATATATTGGAGAACCACTTCTCTTTTCTGGACTTCATCATGGATAATTTAATGCTTGATCTCAATGTACTTCAGTCTTTCTGTAACACTAGTTTTCTCTGAAGGATTCATATAACTTTGATCATTTCAGTATATCATAGTTGAATTCAACTATTTTGTTTTCTGCTAGCTCATAGCATCATGGAAAGCCTCAAACTGGAACATATCCATGTCGAAATTCTTTTTTCATCATGATATGTTTGTCAAGGATTGGAAATCCATCATTCTAGAGTTTTGAGTAATCATTTTGATATAATATAGAAAGTTTTCACCACTCTTTTGTTGTGCATTGGAGGTTCTCTACCAAGTTGTCTTCTTTCATTTGCATACAAGGGTCTCTTTCTGGTATACATCAAATCCTTGAGTTTGCTCCTCATATGCTCTTTGTTCAATTATTATGGAGAATAGTCTTTGCATACATCTGATGTAAACTCCAAACCATGGATATTGTGGACGATATAATGGTTCATGTAGAGGTATGTCTAGTTTACTTGGAACAAACAATCATCATAGTCTTCTCCCTCCATTTGGGAGAACCTCTAGTTCTGGATCTCACAATGATTTCATTCATAAGTCTTCAATACACTATTCTTCATCACTTTCAGTTCCTCTGCTTGAATGCTTTTAGTGAGTTCATATCAGGCTGGTAGTCTTGTGATTCTCGATACACTGAGTGGTTTTTCTGTATTTTCTTTCTCTCTTGGAATATTCATGTTCTTCATCATGTTTCTCTTTATCTCTTGAGTTCATGGAGTTTTCTATAGATTCCATGCTCTGAAGATTCCAACTTCTTTGTTTCATCATAGGATCATGGATGTGGATCGACAACTGGGGATTACTTTAAGGCTTCTTTTTGAAGAAGACTTCTTCTGAAGAAGACTTCCTCTGAAGTCACACTAAACATGTGCTTCTTTTCAAGGTTGCTACCATGGATAGATACTTCATCATCTTCAATGGATCATATAATTTAGGATTAGCTCCCTCCCAATCCTTGAATCATGCATGAATGGATGTTCATCTTTGGATAAGATAATCAACTCCCTCCATCTACGAGATTCCACGCTTCCGTCATCATCCTTATTGCCTTCTACAAAGTGTCACAAATCTTTTTCCAATTTCCTCTTGATTGCTGACTTCTTTCTATCTTTACTTATTCTAGGTTTCTTCAAGATGATTCTGATAATAAATTCCACATGAATTGTTACCATGGGTTGTTGATGTACTTCATCCTTTCATGTGTATTGTCTGACTTGTAGCAATCCTTATCTTGTTGTTCTTCCATAAGTATAGTTCCTCTTTGAACATATTATCTTCTAATAAATATATATGCAAGATATGTACAAAAAACATGGTATGTACAAGAACTATGAAGACTGTTCTTTACCTTATCTTAGAAGAATAAGTATGTTTCATCCTGCTTAATCTTTTTTGAAGTTTCCTTTTCTTCAGCAACTAATGCTTCATGTGTCTCCTTCCTTTTCTTCAGTTGGGGACAATTATTCTTGTAGTGACCATACTTTCGATAGTTGAAGCATTGTATTTCTGACATATCTTTCTTTTGACTTGGCTTCTTCCTTGAACCAAACTTCCTTTTGTTCCTAAAATTCTTGAATCTTGTTGTGAAGGCTTCATCTTCGTATTTATTTTGAGGTTTTTCTTTTGCACTAATCCTTGATTCTTCTTGTGCACAACAAGTTCAAAGTTATCTAAATGTAGGATACTCCTTCCTTGAGTTCATGCTTATGAAAAATGCATCCCATGTCTTGGGAAGACCGTTGAGTACTATATTTACGAGTTCCTTCTCTGAGATGATCTCTTCAATAGATTGTAGTTGATTTCTTAAATGAGAGATCCTCACAAAGTATGATGTTATGTTGTCATCATCATTCATCTTCATGTCATAGAGCTCATTCTTCAGACTCATTACTTGTCCAATGTTTCTGACTCAGAAGAGGTTTGTCAGGGAATGATACATCTTCTTAGATGAGTCAAGATGGAATATGTAGGGTATCAAGTGGTATTTTATAGAGTCCACTATGACAGTCATGGCATTGATGTCACTGTCTTCGAACTTCTCCATAACTACAACGTTATGCGGTTCCTTCTCTTTTCCTTCTTCAAACTCTGGTTCCACGATCTTTCCTTTCACGATATCCAACACTTTATTCTTGGAAAGGATCAAGTTAATGATTTTCTTCCATGCTCTAAAGTTTGAAACCCCATCTAAATTGTTTTCTGACTTCATAGAGTAAGTCATAGTTTCCTTGACTGGGTCAACCCTAGATTTGACCAAAAACTCAAACTTGATGTTTTTGCTTGCTGAGAGTACCAGGAGATGTGCTAGGCTAGGGCACACTAGTCTATATAGAAATTAAGTCAATCCCTTCACTTAAGGTGCCTCAACGAGAGGGTTAGTGTTTCTGCAACTCCACCTGCTAGTAACCCTAGCGACAATGCTTTGGTAATTACTCTTGCTAGAAACCTTAGCGAAAGTTCTTCAACGAGCTTAGTATGTTATGGATATGCTCCCTTCCATTGGTTAGATTGAATGAAGGAGGTGTGGGCCCATAACCTGTTAGAATATAATGGATGTGCTCGTTTAAGCATAGACAATATCAGTATTGTCACCCTACCATAGGACGAACCCACCCCCGAGCACCTTAACCTTGACAAAGAATCATTCTGGAAGCAAACCCTAGGCTAGATAGCCAAACAAAGGGTGGCACACCTTTCTCCAAGGATAACACACAAAGTAAGAGCTGATCAGAGAGTCCAAACCATAACCAAGAGATAGTCCAAGCCAAAACCAAAATCTTCTAGCTGCAGCAGCTGCAATAATAGATCTCCTCCAAACTTGCACATAAAATGGCCAACTACAGTGTGCACAAGTATTGCTTCTGCAGTTCTGTGAATGCCTGCCAGAATAAATACTATCCTCCTGTATTTATACTAAATCTGATAAACTACCTTAGCCAACTTCTCATTTTCGGTGCCTATTTACTTAGTATATAATATTTCCTTTAGCCAACTTATTCTTTTGGAGGCTAATAACCTAATACAAGTTATCCTCTTGAGTTGACTTTTCTTCTAGGGTCATTAGCCAACTAATTAGAGTTTCTTCTTTCTTCTTGGAATATTCTATTCTCGTCAACTTTACAAATGGAGGTAAATACCTCTCGTAGCTACCATAGTATCCACAGTGTCTGAGGGGTATCAGTCTATGCAATGCTGGCCAAAGGGGGATGCTATTTGGTATCTATCAGGTTTTTCTTCACCCACTCTGTCTGGTTCATGAACTTCTCAATCTCTAGTTTGGGAACATGAGCGTATGGAGAGATTTTATTCCTTAGTCTAGTTTCTCCAATGATACCATAGGGATCGTAATGCCATGGGAAAGTTTTCTTGAAATTCATCTCCAATAACAACTTGTTTGCTTCTTCTCCCGCTACTCTGCTATTGCAGATGAAAGAACCTATTTGACCTTTAATACTGAGTTGTTGTTTCTTTTTAAAGGCCACAAAATGAATGTCATCGGAGTTGATCATTTGTCTAATGTATTCCAGGGAAAATATTCTGACGGGCGGGAACTTTGGCAGATTGTAGGGGGACAAGTCACACCCATAGAATCTGATCTATGTGTGGTCCTCATATAAATACCAATCCCATGTTTTAGCAAGGTCTGATAGGTGCAGGATCCTATGAATCTCTTCGTTTATTCTGGGCTCTTCTCGCTCGCTTAACATGCTTACCACTAGATGGTAAAACTGGTCGACGAAATGTTTAAAACTGAACTCAGACGAGTTCCTCCTTACCAACGATGTCCAAAATGTAACTGGTTGTGGACTTCCTTCTGTGTCGAGCTTCTGTAGGAGAAAAGAAAACATCTTTGACTAGAAAAATAGGAACATGTAGGCCAGTATTGATAAATACCAGAACATTCCCTCGGTGGGAAATTTGAAAAGTTGCTCATGAATGTTATCGGCCAAAAATTGGTTGAAGTTGAACTAGGTGGTGGCTTTATCTTTAATGGAGAAAATGGACATGAAACCTAGGATGGGGTCGTCCACCCACTCGTCTGAATAATACCTGAGCAGAAAACATAGAGAGGAAATTATTTGGTTGCCTTTTGCTGAAAACATGGAGGAATGGTAAGGGGGATTTTTCTTGGCAAATTGGGTACTCTCAGGGAGGAACAGTTCGAAAATTTGCGATCTTTGGGGAAACAATAACTTTTGGTACATTTCGGTTAAAATTTCGATGGTGAAAGGGGAAAAGGATTCAAATCCGGGAATTTGAATCATTTGGTCAATGGATTTGGGTGTAATGGTAGACAGGGTCTCTCCAGATGATGAGATGATAGCTCTGTGACTGGGAAGATAGTGCACCTGGCACTTGAGGGAGAACTCGAGAAAATGGTGAATTTGGAGAAAAA
>JASDQU010014782.1:307212-330449 GCA_032191745.1 Picea mariana | reverse complement strand
CAACCCTGGAATAAGGCTAGGGCCTCGTGGGCAAGTTGATGGGCTTTGTGGGCTAGTGATAGGGTGTCACACTCACAAAGAGGAATAAAATATTTTAATTAATTGTTGATTTTATAAGGGGTGCCCAAACTCACTCATTGTATTTGTATATAAAGAAGAGAGGTCATTGTGACATTTTATCACTGTGGAAGAATGGAGTTAGTAGAAGTGAATATGAACTTGTGCTAGGTGGCTTGGTGTTTTCAAAAAAGGGAAATTATGCATGGTGGAAAATATGGCCCAGGGTTGAGGACTCTCTTTTTTCTATTCTTGGTAGGGAAACACACACCACATGTGTGGGATAGAGAGGTAGCCACAAAAGGAATAAATTGTATGAGTGGAGTGAATCATACAAAGTGTCCATATAGGGTTTTTGTGCATGTATGCAGATTTTGGTGGGAACAGTCACGTACGTACATGGGTTGCAGTGGGAACAATCTTGTATGTACATGGGTTCCATTGGGAACAATCACATACATATGCAGGTTGAAGTGGGAACAATCATGTACATCCATACGTATTTTTTACTGGGTAGGTGCAAGACCGTACAGGCTGACAGTGGATGTAAAAATGTCTTATAGGTGGTCTGTAGAAAATTTGTGGGAAAAATATATTTTCATGGATATTGCTAAGGTTTCATTTTCATATTTGTATGGTAATTGGAGGAGAATGTTTCCTTCATATTTTTTTGATAATTGTATCGGCTGAGAGGAAAACGTTGTCCTCAGATTTGGTGATATTGTACTAGTTGGGAAGGTTGATTTTACCGTCATAATTTTTTAAGTTAACAAGGTTACAAAACTAAAATTTGTGTCTCATGTGTTGATGATTCATCTATGATATTTTTTTTTTTGTTGCATATAATATCAGTCAATAACTTTTAGTGTAAAATTTTTCAGTGATGACAACTACTTTTTCAAGGTTAGATCACTAGGAAGCAATTTTCTGATCTGAAAATTAGGCACATAGAGTTGCATGTGAAAATTGACATGGTATCGGAGCTTGGGATTTTAATAAAAAGGGATCATTGTGAGACAAATTTGTTATCTACAACACTAGAGGAGTTTTTTTCTTGTTCTTATTCTTGTTCCTAGCATATCAAGATGATGAACACTTTGAATCTTGAGGATAGGCTGGAAGGGGAAACAAGCTTCTGAGCATGAAAGGACAGGGTTCTTCTCTTGTTGGATGAGAATGACCTCAAAGAGTATGTTGAGGATGTGGTCCCCATCTTGACTGATCCAGTAGATTTGGCATTCAACAAGAGAGGGAAGTAAATTCCAAGTGGGTGTTGCTAGAGTCCGTGAAGTATCACTTGATTCCTCACATTACTGAGAAGAAATCTTCCAAGGGGATGTATGATGCTTTGGCGGGTATATACCAGAATGGGAATATTGGTAGGAAGTTGCATTTGAAATATGAAATTTAGGTTTTCAATATGTCCAATGAGAACAGATTTCTGAAATATCTTATCAATATTACACATATATGAAATTAGCTTGTGGCCATCAATGATAAGGTGGAGGATACTGAGATGGTGATTGTGGTGTTGAGAGGTCTTCCCAAGTTTTGGGAACCATTTTTGTATGGGATATGTGCACGAGATAATGATCAAGAGTAGCAGTGATGAGAACCAATCCCCTTTAGCTTGCACTAGTAAGGTAAAAATAGTTTTTTTGGAAAGTTGGTTTCCATTGATGTCAACCCTAGAAGAATTCCAGAAGCTCCAAAATCCCCTAGAAGTAATCTATGATGTCAAATCTAGAATAAGTCTAGAAGCCTCAAGAAGTAATGGGTGTATTTGAAGAATCCTCCAAAGTGGCCCCCTTATGGAATAGATTTAATCATGGTCCTCACAGGAAGATTCTTTGAACAAGTATACAAGAAGCCTTGGAAATATGGCTAAGTGATTGAGTGGTTAAGAATCCCCAGAGGTATGGTAATGAAATCCAACATTGTTTAAGGAAAACTAATATGAAGGAAATTGGAAATACATGTAAAACCATCATAGATGGATATTCCTCATCATGTCGTTTCCAACGGTAGGTGGAACGCCACATGGTTCCTCATGGTTGAGAAGTTAAGCCCTATTAAAGATGAAGCTCTAGAGTATGGTTAAGAAGTCTTGGATCTAAGGATGAGAAGTTAAAAGATGGCCCCAAAATTAACTAAAGGAGAAAAGTTGTTGCAAACAAAAGTTACAGGTCGACCCTAAAATTAAGTAAAGGAGTTACCTAAAATAGTATAAATACTCTTCAAGGAGACTCTAATTTGTACATAAGAAAGTTCATTGAATATCTATGAAGTGAACAAGTGTTATATTAGCAAATCTAAAGTAGCGAATGAGCGTGAAGGTCTTGGATTTTTAGACTGGAGAAGGGTTTTTTGATAAACCCTAATGGAGCAAACCCCCACAGGTCAGGTACAAGGTGTCCCAAGAGACCTTGATGAGTTGTCATGGTGTCATCATGTGAGGCCCTATGAGATGACTGGTTATTTCCCACAAAAATGAAATAAAGGTTGATGAAGATGCTTGTGTCGTTA
This sequence comes from Picea mariana, assembly GCA_032191745.1. Taxonomy (NCBI): domain Eukaryota; kingdom Viridiplantae; phylum Streptophyta; class Pinopsida; order Pinales; family Pinaceae; genus Picea; species Picea mariana. The sequence continues at coordinate 327,866 of JASDQU010014782.1, read as the reverse complement.
TGAATAAGATGAGGAAGGTATGATAGTCTGGCATCTCATGCAATAGGTTATATTTATGATTAAAGGTATGTCTATATGCATGTTTTGAGGGTTATATCTTGGTGATGTTATGGCACATCCTTGAGGTATGTCTTAGTGATGTTGGTGAATGTTGAGGTATATCTTTGTGATGTTATGGTACATGCCTGAGGCATGTCTTAGTGTTGTTGGTACATGTTGAGGCACATCTTGGTGATGTTATGACACATCTTTGAGGCATACATTTGGTATATTGTTTGAGGCATATCTTGCTAATATTGGAACATGCTTGAGGTACATCTTTGGTACATGTTTGAGGCATATATTTGGTATATTTTCTGAGGCATATCTTGGTGATGTCGGCACATGCTTGAGGCACATATTTGGTACATGGTTTGAGGCATATATTTGTAGATGTATAAGGTACATTTCTTGGTGATTTTGGTACATGTTTGATTCATGTTTTGGCACATGGATAGAGGCATGTTTGAGTGATTTTGGGCATATGGATTGAAGGTATTTTGGTGATCTTGGATTTATTTGGTTATCCCATTTTGATGATGATGATGGTGTATCATTTTTTATGATGGTGATGTATCAATATTAGTGACAGTGATAGGCTTATTTTTTATGATGATGATGATGTACCAATGATAGTGACAGTATGAATGACAGTATCTATGACAATGGTAGTAACAATCACAGGTTGAGTCTCCATTTATATTGAAGGGAGGAAGAAAGGGGAAAGGAAAGGGGGTTGGAGCCTCCTTCTATTTGGTGTTGGAGAAGACAAGGAGTCATATCTTCCTACAGGTTGGAGCCTATAAATTAGGGGGTTGGATCCTCCTTCCAATTGGTTCTTCAGAATTCGTCGAGTTGTATATTCCTTCAAGTTGGACCTTTTAAAATAGGGGGTTGGATCCTCCTTCTAGTTGGAATTGGAGAATCTAGGGAGTTGGTGCTTCCTTAAAGTTGGTGCCTGTAAACAGGGGGTTGGTTCCTCCTTCCATTTGGTGCTGGAGAATTGTTGGAAGTTGGTGCTTCTTCGGGATGTAATATTCGAGATATATATTAGAAATTGTTCTGTAATTTTTTCCCATTTGGGTTTCCATGTAAAACTCTTGTATATTGTGTATATGTGATTATATGTTATGCACTATTGAAGGGAATTGTTTAATATATAATGAATACAATTATAAGTGATAATTTATTGATGATGTAATGTTTACAAGTTGAAGTTAATAATGATAAAAAGTTCTCAACATTGATTCACCCCCCCTCTCAGTATTGGTGAATTTTCCAACAATTAGTATCAGAGAAGGTCCTTCAAAATTAGTCTAACTACTAGAATGCCATGTTTCCTCTTCACAACAAATGGTTGATATTACTTCATGACTCTGTGAGTTCACAACTCTACTCTTACAACACTTCCAAAATTCCCAAACCAAGAAGTGTCGAAATTCTTTACAGCTAACCTTCACGCAATTCTCCTAGATGCAATGGTCTAGAATGATCTCTCCTCCCTCCAAAACGGATCTGGTTCATCGATTTTTGGAAAACTTAAAGGGTTCTTCCCTCTGAATGTTTCTCATCGCTCTCCCTCTTGAGCTTACGAGCTTAAGACTCTATCACACACTCCTTGTGGCCAAACTTCCTTCAATATTGACCACTCAAGGATGATTGTGCACTCCTTGCAACACTATTTCCATGCTTGATTGTTCCTCTTGAACAATATGACTCTGAGCATAAAATTACCCCTACATGCAAACTTCAACTATATCAACTGAACCTATGAGTCAGAAACAGACTCCGTCACACACTCCTTATGGATGCCTTATATGCACTCTTTGCATACATAAGTTTCACGGTAACTCTTCTGAGATTTGAGTCAAAACGAACTCGGTCACACACACCTTGAGGACACTACGCACACCTTACACTCACTCATAGGAGAGAAATAATTGAAACTTATTCAATCCTCACAAATTCACACATTCAACCCTGCAAATGCATTCATAAACAACAAGAACAAGAAATAACAAACAATTTCGAATAAGCAGAAAGTCTACCATTCATTCATCTATATAGTCACAACAACACCATAAATTTGAGATAATAATCCTTTGTTATATCCATTCAACAATCATATAAATGGGTTCATACACTGCTCTTCAACACTTTAGAACATATACAATAGATTCAACAGTCTCTCAACAACTCCTGCAACAAGCTTCTCTTCTCTTAGCTAAAATGATAAAAACTTCAACAAACTTTACAATAGACTCAACAACCTCTTATGGGAAACAATACAAATATTTTATACAAGAGGGATCTTCAATTTTTTCCCTCTAACTAATCTAAATCTATCCTATCAAATTAAAAGCCCTCAACTATTAGTATTTATTCTAATAAATATTTGTGACAAATAGATCAGATCGAACGCATCGAATCTGTACTACAATCAACTATTTTAAAATAAAATACATTCTCTGATGTGTTCATGAACCATCCATATCTACAAAATTTAAGATGTTCTTTAATTACATTCTCTTTTCAAAAGATTTGTGTAATATGCATTCTTCAAAATTTAAATTTCTTCAAAATGTGTGCTAGTGTGCCTAGCTATCCTCCACCCGTGCTTCCCTGGCAATTCTCCTGCATCAAACAAACTCTCCCAGGTTAAGGCTATACCCCATAACCTTCCCTCCAACCTTTTGTTTGTCTCTTAGAGCCATTTCTACAAATCTAAACTCGTCATGTTCAATTGCCTTTACCTTAACTCCTTTTAGTGTTGCACTAGAAATAAAACTTTCTGTAGCACCTGGATCTATCAAACTGATAAGGGTTTGGCCAATGACGGTACCTAACGTCTCAAGCACAGTACATTGGTGCTACTCCTAGCAGTTATTCACTACTACATAAATCCGATGGGCCTTGTGGTGCAGACCCCCTTCTATCCTAAGGGTTTCACGACCCCCCGGTCAGGATCTTTTATTCTGGAGTCGAATGGCTTCTTTGAAACCTTACTAGTCTCGTTCTGTGTTAAGAATAGGTGCTCTCATATCCTTGTGTAGATTCCATGATGCTCGCGTACTTCCCTTTCATGCTCTAAAAAAATATCAGACTATAGGGTGTTAATGCCTTTTCTCTCAGCCCGTCCTCCAATGTGACCTTGGGCGATGAAAACGTGATTACAGACGTAGCCAAAAGTGGTTTGGATTCAAAAAAAAATTGGGCCTGCAATGTCCCTTGGGCCTCCACGTGTCCTCCTGGTGAAACCACAGTAAGGATTGCGACTTGCCCTTGAATTTTTAAGGTCTGCGCAACTCCTGCCCCTGTAATGCGAGATGACCGTCGATATCGTGATCTTGATGACTCTTTCAAATGGATGATCGAGATCTATTCCTCGGAATCAATGGTTCAGACTTACTCCTCCCAGAACGGCGATGGTGGTCGAATTAGAATTCTGGGCTCCAGAATTCTCAATTTTCAAACCTTCTTTTCCTTTACAGGGCAATCTTTTGAAGTGGAAGATTTGTTGACACATGTCCCCTTGAATCAACGGTTGTGATCTCTGTGGGTCTCTGTACTTTGGGGTTTTAAAATCTCAAACCTCGCCTCCTTTTGTACTTCAATATTCTGGAGCAAGTGATCTGAAGACACTTATCCTCACAACCAACGGTCCAACTTCTACCTTGGGATTTCTACCTTTCAACCTAGATCAACGGTCCTTAGACCCTCCCCTTAATCAACGGTCAAGATCTCCTCCGAGTTCTGGACTTCGGAAATTTCAAATCTCAAACTTCACCCTTTCCTCAATGCTTTTATCTGAAGGTTGTGATCGACTGACACGTGTTCTCCCCTGCATCAATGACTGAGGACTATTTCAGGCCTATACTTGGAGTACACAGATTCATGCCATGTATCCCGCGAATCTGATGGATAGAGATCGCCTCAGGACTTTACCCGGAGCTAACATATCTACGCCACGTCTCCTTCAGATCCGATGGCTTAGATTCACTTTGGGTATTCGAGGTTCGGTGACCTCAGTTATGAAATTAAAGAATCCCACAACAAATTTCTCAGAGATCGCAATCTACTGACAAGTGTCCTTTGACAGATCAACGATTCTGAGATCTCTGACACTCTGTGCTTCAGAAATCTCAACTTTCAAACTTGATTCCTCTTGGGCTCGTGATATCCGATGGCTCAGATTCTCCCTGGTGATCCAATGTCAGACGTTCACCTCAGGTGATATAATGGATCAACCTACTTCAAATGACCGAACGATGGATATTTCACTTCGGAAATCCAGAAATATGAACTTTGGAAGTTTCAAGTCTCAAATATCGGTGAGTTCTCTTCCCTGTGTATATGAAGCATTAAAGCTCCCGTTACTTATATTCATTCAAATGATTGTGGCTCTTTGCACTGTGATCCAATGGTTGATGTCTCTCCTCTTTATGGGCTTCTGATTTCTCTGACATAGAAGACTTTCTAAGTGTCCAAAGGTTTCGAGCATTTTCTCCTTCGATGAGTTTGACTCTTCGATCTCATTAAAACTTATGAAAAGTATTATTCCTCTTGAGCTTGGTCTTGTGAAGACTTCAACTTTTCGCATACTCCTTGAGTTCTAGAGATTTCGATAACTTAGATCTGAAGGATTTCTTGAAGAGAAGTTCCTCTCGCCCTCCTGGTGTTCTCCTTTTTCTAGTTCCTTAACTTCTTACAAAGTCCCTTCGACACTTAATCGGACCTTGGATCTATGCACTCCTTGCACTATATCTTTATGCAAGGTTTGAATTCTTGCGGAAGAATATGCACACCTTTCACTAGTGTCTTTGCACTCCTTGCAAAGGGAAGTTTCATGTTATCTCTTTTGAGCTTCGAAACTGAAACAGATCTCGAAAACACACTCCTTGCATTCTGTGTGCACACCTTGCACCACTCGACATAAGAGAGACAATTGAAACTTATCCTAACATTCACAGTTCCATCTACTCATAAAGAAATTCATTCATTCATTCATGAAAACAAAATAACAGAGAATTGCACACAATGTCCACACCATGCATTGGGTCAATTTTCCTCTGTTATATCCAAAAGCTAACATGGATACAACTATATCAAAAACAAAAATTGAAAAATCAGAAATATCCTACTAACTTGCAGCTAGCCTCATTTGGGCGTACAAAACCTCTATTTATCTTAGAGGGTTCTTAGGGTCCCCCCTGACTACTTGGCTACTCCAAAAACCTAACCTAATGACTATCTTAGACAAATCACATTCCAAAGCAGGCGTGGTAACTCCCACTTCGCTTGCAATTGTTCAAGTGTGCTTCAAAAATTTTTTCGGCGCTAAGTTCAGACGTGCTTCAGAATATTCACTAAGACTGCCATCATTGAGATTCTGGAAATATTCCCATGCACTGAGTGCCTACTCCGGGTGCTTGCCAATGATGCTCCTACATCATACTCCTCTTGACAAAAATTCATAGACTCTTGTCCATGATCTCTTGCACTGACTTTTCATGCTTCTGGATAGCAGCTTCATTTTCCCAACTGGCATCATCTATTGGGTGTCCCTTCCACTTGACCAGATATTCAAAATAGGTATTCCTTCTGGTCTTCTTGCCAATCCTCTGATCAACAATCTTCTCCATCTGTGGTTTTTTTCTATAGGAATTTGTTTCTCCCATTGGACCTTCTCTTGATCTTCTGATCCCTTTGTGTCATATTTTCTGTAAGGATACTGGTCTGAAACAATGAATATGGGTGATATGACCACATCATCTGGAAACTCAATCTCATAGGTGTTTTCATAAAACTTCCTCAAGATCTTACATGGTCTTATATTCTTCATATTTAACTTGTTATATGTTCCCCTAGGGAACCTTTCTTTCTTGAGATGTACCAGAACTTGATCTCCTGCTTCAAATGTAAGTTATCTATGGTGTTGATCAACTATGCGCTTGTACTCATGGTTAGAACTTTGCAGTTGTCCTCTGATATGGATATGGAGCTTCTGCATTTCTACAATGAAATTTTCTGCTCCAACGCTCTTGATCTCACTATTTTCCAAGTCTCTCAACTCAAACATTCCCCTAGGTTTCATTCCATACAATATTTGGAATGGGCTTTTTCCAGGGCTCTTGTTTTGTGAGTCATTGTATGAAAATTTTCCTTGTGGTAGAATCTAATCCCACTGATTATGGTGCTCAGTAACCAGACTCCTCAATAATTTTCCCAAACTTTTGTTTACCACCTTAGTTTGTCCATATGTATGAGGGTGATAAGATGAGTTGAAGGAAAAATATGTCCCCAACTTCTTCCACAGTGTTCTCCAAAAGTGACCAACAAATTTTGTGTCTCTATCCAAGACAATGCTTTTGGGTAGGCCGTGAAGTCTTACAACTTCCTTGAAAAACAGATTTGCAACATGTGTTGCATCACTAGTCTTCTAGGATGGGATAAAGTGTGGCATATTTGAAACTCTATCCACTACCACAAATATGGAATCAAATATTTTTTTTGTTCTTGGTAGTCCCAAAAAAAAATCCATGCTTATTTAATCCCAAGGCCTCTCTGGTATTGACAATGGTTGATACAATCCAATGTTCTATCTTTTTCCTTTTGCATGTTGGCAAATTCTACCTATGTTCACAAAATTTATCACTTATGTTCTCATACTTGGACAGTAGTATGAACTGCTTAGCTGTGAAAATGTTTTATCATGGCCGAAATGTCCATCCAATCCTCCATTATGCTTTTTCTTTAAAAGGTTATCCTTCATTGAAAATTTTTGTAGGCACAATTGATTTCCCTTGAACAACAATCCCTCTTGAATCGTATAATCTGTCCACTGGATTCTGTCTCTCAGCACATAATTTTCACATGCTTCATATGCTTCCTTGAAATTTGTATCATCACCATACATGTCCTTAAGGTTTTCAAACCCCAAGGTCTTCACATGAAATTTATATAGAATCAAGCATCTCCTGCTTAATGCATCAACAACTTTGTTAGCATTCCCAACATTTTTTTTATGACAAAAGTAAAAAATTTCCTAAACTCAACCCACTTTGCATGCCTCTGATTCAATTTTTCATGTCTAGTTATGAATTGTAAATCTTGGTTATTGCTATACAAGACAAATGTTTGTGGGACAAGGTAGTGTCTCCACTTATTCAAGGCTTGAATTATGGCATAAAACTCCTTATCATACATGGATTATTTTCTCTTGGTCTCATCCAGCTTTTCACTGAAATGGGCAACAGGTATCTTATCCTGGCTCAAAACTTCTCCAATTGCAATTTCACTTGCATCACATCTAACCTGAAATGTCCTTTCAAAATTATGCAAGACCATAATTGGTCATTGCGTTATTTTCTCCTTCAGTATATTGAAGCTCCTCTCAGCTTCCTCTATCCATTTAAAATACTTGTGCTTCTTCTTCACTATATCCATCATTGGCGCACAAATTCCACTGAAGTCTCTGATGAAATTCCTATAGAAGATTTGTAATCCATGGAAACTCCTTACCTCAAAGATACTCTTCGGTGAAGGCCATTCTTTGATTTCTATCACCTTCTCGGGATCCATCTTCAGTTCATTAGAAGAGATCAAAAAACCCAAGTAAATGAGTTATGTCTTCATAAAAGATGACTTCTTCAGATTTATCAACAACTTATCCTACTGTAGTATCCTCATCACTAGTGTTAGGTGCCTCAAATGCTCCTCTTTAGTCCTACTAAATATCATTATATCATCCAAATATACAACCAAAAACTTACCAACAAAATATTTTAGTATCTCATTCATTAGCCTCATAAAAGTACTCATGGCATTTGTTAATCCAAATGGCATAACAAGCCACTCATACAAACCTTTATTTGTCTTAAAGGTTGTCTTCCACTCATCACCTTCTCTCATTCTAATATGGTGATATCCTCTTTTCAAATCTATCTTATAAAAGAAATTTTCTCCACTTAAACAATCCATTAAATCATCCATTCTTGGTAAAGGAAATCTATACCTGATGGTGATCTTGTTAATGGCTCTTGAGTCTATACACATTCTCCATCCTCCATCCTTATTTGGACTCAACACAGTTGGTACTGCACATGGACTCAATCTCTCTCTAACCAAACCCTTGTCTAACAGTTCCTGGACTTGGTTCTTCACTTCCTCATTCTCTCAAGGTGTCAATCTATATGCTTCTTTGTTCGCAAGATTTTCTCCTAGTATCAAGTCAATATGATGGTTGATACTTCTGATGGGAGGAAATGAGTTAGGTAGCTCATCTACCACTATGTTATCAAAATTATCCAACAATTCTTGAACTTTTTAAGGAAAATCATCCATCAAAGTACTTGTAAGGATAATTCTGGGTTTCCTCACCACAACAAACTGCATCTCCTATTCTTTCTTGGATTCTTTTAAGAGTTCCTTCCCACCCATGAGAAGTATGATTGTGTTGGCTTCCCCTTTCACTTTCTTTTCCTCTATTAGAAGCAACATGTGTGTTCTACCATTCTTCTCGAAGGTGTATTTATTCTTCCTCCCATCATGAATGACATTCCTGTCAAACTTCCATGCTATTCCCAACAGAATATGGCATACATCCATGGGAATTACATCACATAGAATTTAATCTCTATTTCCTCCTATATTAAATTCAACCAAGCATTGTTTAGTAACCATTACTTGGTGTACTTTCTGCAACCATGAGAATTTGTATGGATTCAGATGTGCAGTTGTCTCCAGCTCCAATTTCTCCACCATCTATGTGGATACTAAGTTTCTAGTGCTACCAATGTCAATTATCACCTTCCATACTCTATATTTAGTCTTGCAAGTTGTCCTAAAGAGACTATTCCTCTGCACTGACCTTTCAACTTCTACCTATGGTTTTAAGAGAACCTTCCTCAACATTAGGGATCTTCCATCCTCTGCTACTTCTTCTTCAACATTCCCTCTCCATGCTTCTGAAATGTGAGCTTCACCTCCTCCTTCTTTCTTTTTCTTGGGACATTCCCAAGGCATGTGCCATGTCTTTCCATAGGCATAGAATCTTACCTGTCCTCCTCCTCTTCTTCCTCTTCCTCTAGAATAACTTCTTCCACCACCCTGTCTTCCTCAAGAAATTCCTCCTCTTTCCGAGTAACTGTGTGGTTTTTCAGCCTCTTCCTTAGACTTATGTTCTTTGTCATGGGTAACTCCTTTACCTCTAGTTGGGGCTGGGATTTTACCTCTTCCTTATTGGCTTTGTTTTCTGGCCAACTTCTCCTCTGCCTTCAGTGCAAAATAATAAGAATACTCCACTGTATTTACCGACATCATGCTGAGCTCATCCTGGATTTCATATCTCAGGCCATTCATATATATGGAAACTTTTTCTTCATCTCTCTCCCTTTGTCCAGTTTTGATGTTCAGCCTATAGAATTCCTCTCTGTACTCCTTAACTGCCATCCCCTTCTATCTTAGGTTTTTCATCTTCTTGAACATATTGATTTGATAATCTTTGGTCATGAACTTAGCCTTTAGCTTGGCTACCATTCTATCCCAATTCTTTATCTTCTGCCTTCCCTTGATTCTCCTCTCATCCTGTAGTTCATACCATGACAGTGTTGCATGTCCTTTTAGCCTAGTGACAACCTATTTCACCATTTTCTCTTCGTCGACCTCTTCATAGTCGAAATGTTTGTCCATGGATCTCACCCAATCCTTCAACTCTTCATAATCTAAATTGCCTTCATACATTAGGACCTCTATCTTGGCTCTACCTCCCAATCTAGAAACTTCTCCCAGCAAGTGTTCTTCGGCAACATCCTCTACTGTAGCTTCTTCGATAGAATTCTCGTCCACATCTTCTTCTCTCTCTGCATCGCTAACATCTCCAACATCATGTGCTCTCCTCTACACTTCTTCCATCACCTCTAATCTTGCACGAAGTTGTTGCATCTCCCTCTCTATAGCTCAATTGGCTAAAGGTGGTTCCACTCATCTCCTTGGTGGCATTGTGTTGACTATGTGTCACACACATAGTAAAACTTCGAGTTCGTTTGTATCCTCTCCTTTGCCTGTTGTCTGCAAGAAAAAATTCATCTTTGATACCACTTGGTGCAGACCCCCTTCTCTTTTAAGTGTTGCGCGACCTCTCAGTCAGGATCTTTGAATATGGAGTTGGATGGCTTCTCTGAAACCTTCCTGGTCTCATTCTATGTCAAGCACAGGTCCTCTCAGCTCCCTGTGAAGATTCCATGATGCTCACACCCTTCCCTTTCACGCTCTGTGGAAATATTAGAGTATCGAGCGTTAGCACCTTTTCTCTCAGCGCCTCCTTTAATGTGACCTTGGGCGATGACCATGTGATTGTGAGTGAGCCCACAAGAGGTTTGGAGCCAAACAATTTTTGGGCGCGCAATGTCCCTCGGGCCTCCACGTGTATTCTCAGTGAAAACATGGTAAGGATTGCGGCCCGCCCTTGACTTTTTAAACTTCATGCAACTCCTATCCCTGCAATGCGATATGACCTTCGATCTCACAATCTTAACGGTGCTTTCAAATGGATGACTGAGATCTATTCCTCAGAATCAATGGTTCAGACTTACTCCTCCCAGATTGACGACTGTGGTCGAATCAGAATTCTGGGTTCTAGAATTCTCAAGTTTCAAACCTTGTTTTCCTTTATAGGGAAATCTTCTGGAGCAGAAGATCTGTTGACACTTGTCCCCTTGAATCAACATTGTGATCTCTACAGCTCTCTGAACTTCGGGGTTTTGAAATATCAAACCTCACCTCCTTCCATACTTCAATCTTCTGGAGCAGGTGATCTGAAGACACTTGTCCTCACAATCAACGCTCCAACTTCTACTTTGGGTGTTTGACCTTCTAACCTAGATCAACGGTCCTAAGACCCTCTCCTCGATGAACAATCAATATCTACTCCGGGTTCCAGAATTTGAATATTTCAAATCTCAAACTTCACCCTTTCCCTGATGATTTTATTCGAAGGATGTGATTGATTGACACATGTCTCCCCCTAGATCAATGAATGAGTACTATTTCAGGTCTATACTAGAGTACACAGATGCACACCACGTCTCCCCTGAATATAATGATTAGAGATGTCTTTGGGACTTTACCCAAAGCTCACATATATTCGCCACGTCTCCTCCAGATTTGATGGCTTAGATTCACTTTGGGTCTTCAGGGTTTGACGACCTCAGTTCTCAAACTGAAGAATCCCAAGACAAATTTCCTAGAGCTCTTGATCTGTTGACAAGTGTCCTTTGACAAATTGATGACTCGCGACTCTCCTACACTCCGCGCTTTGGGAATCTCAAGTTTCAAACTTGATTCATACTAGGCTTGGGATATCCGACGGCTTATATTCTCTTTGGTGATCCAATGTTATACGTTCACCTCAGAATATATGATGGCTCAACCTGCTTCAAATGAATGGACGACAGAGATTCACTTTAGAAATCCAGAACTCTAGACTTTGAAAGTTTCAAGTCTCAAATCTTGGCGGGTTCTCTCCCCTGTGTATATAAAGTGTTAAATCTCGCGTACCTTATCTTCCATCAGATGGTTCTGGTTCCTAACGTTGTGATCCAACAACCAACATCACTCCTCCTATTGAGCTTCTAATTTCTATGACTTAGAAGACTTTCTAAGTATTCAAAGGTTTCGAACCTTTGCTCCTCTGACGAGTTCGACTCTTGGATCTCGTTAACGCTTATGAAAAGTGTTATTCCTCCCGATATTGGTCTTTTGAATACTTGGAATTCCCATGCACTCCTTCATTCTAGGGATTTCGATCACTCAATTCTGAAGGATTTCTTGAAGAGAAGTTCGTCTTGCCCTCCTAGCGATCTCCTTTTGCGGGTTCCTTGACTTCTTACAAAGTCCCTTCGAGACTTAGTCGAACCTCAGATCTGTGCACTTCTTGAACCATATCTTTACGAAAGGTTTGAATTCTTGCGGACAACTGTGCATGCCTTGCAGCAATCTCTTTGCACTCCTTTCAAAGGGAAGTTTCGTGTTATCTCTTCTGAGCTTCAGAACCGAAACAGATCACGACAATGCACTCCTTGCGTTCTGTGTGCACAACTTGCACCACTTGACAGAAGAGAGACAATTCAAACTTATCCTAACACTCACAGTTCCATCTACTCATAATGAAATTCATTCATTCATTCATAAAAACACATTAATAGAGAATTGCAAGAAATGTCCACACTATGCATTGGGTCAATTTTCTTTTGTTATATTCAAAAGAGAAAATGGCTACAACTATATCAAAAACAAAAACTAAAAACTCAGAAATCTCCTACTAACTTGCAACTAGCCTCATTTGTGAGTGAAAAACCTCTATTTATCTCATAGGGTTCTTAGGGTTCCCTCGACTACTTGGCTACTCCAAAAACCTAACCTAACGACTATCTTAGACTAGTTGCATTCCAGAGTAGGAGTGGAAACTCCCACTTTTCTCTCAATCATTCAAGCATGCTTCAAAGATTTTTCCGGCACTAATTTTAGGCATGCTAATCATTGGGTTCATACATTCTTCAAAATATTCATTGAGACTTCTAGCGTTAAGATTTCAGAAAGATTCCCATGCCCTGAGTGCCTACTCTACGTGCTTGCCAACAATGCTTCTGCATCACCTTGCCCAAATCTCTCACAGTAGTGGGTCCAACTGATTCAGATGCTCTGGTCCTCTCAAATAAGAAGTCACACTGCTAATGTGGATCTCCACATGTCCAACACCATATCTTTGGTTCAATACTCTTGGAACCTGAAGTAGAAGTTGACAACCCACTGTCTTGGAGCCCTGGTCTGCTCTGCTGAACAAGCCAAAACTGTTGTTGTTGCAGTCGACATTGTTGTTGGTTCTATTCTACTCTGTAAGGAGTCTGCTGTTGAGGCGCTGGTCACTGTGGTGTAGTGAATGTGGATCCTGTCAGACTACCTTGATATCCTAGTGGATTCCTAACTGGTGTCTGATGTTGCTACGCACCATATGATGCCGACCCTATCAGTCTTGTTGGATTCCTTCTCTAACCCCCACTTATGAGCTCCTCCTCTACTATGAGGGCCTTCTATACAACATCGTGCAAGGTTTGAGGCATTGAAATCCTCAATTTTTCACAAATGATGACATTAAGGCCTAACATGAACTTTTTGACCTTAATCTTCTCGATATTCAGGTGCCGAGCATATAAAAGCAACTCCATAAAATGGGCCTTGTACTCAGGCACTGTATGACTGCCCTGTCGCAAGGCGTTTAGAATTCCTCAGACAGATACCTCTCATGTAATTGTTCCTCGAACAGTTCCCATGACACGTCTTCGACAACCATGTTCAATTGCGGTAGGAGCGTCTTCCACCATAGAAGAGCTCTCCCCTTCAATTGAATGGCCGCCATGCGTACCTTCATGATGGAGGTATAGTCCCGAAGTGCAAAGCACATCACCATATTATCCAACCATGGCTCGGTGACTACACCGTCTATGGTACCAAAGAACTTGGAAAACTTGACCTTCTCGAGTTCGCGGTGAGTGCTACTAGTACCAACCGAGGTGTGCGGTGGACCTTCAAGAGGTGCCAACACCCTAGACTCATCTCTATCCAAACGGGTGATCAATTCCTATGACATCCTCTGAAAGGAACTCATCAACCCAACCACATCACCCACAGATATACTGCCCAACATCCTATTCTTCTCCCTGGGGGTTAGACCCCTCAGGCGTGGATGCTACCAGAGGCGACATGCCTCCTCTCCTATCACCCCATCGTCTGCCTCCGCGACATCCTCTAACCATGATTACCTACACGAATACAAATCAATTTAGTTAGAGACATTTTATAATCAAGCATATAATAAATGTCAGTCATAGTGATCCCAAGTCGCGGGTCAAACTGGCTTGGATGCCATATGTAATGAACCTCGCCATTATGAAAACATGCGAGAGATAAAAAGTACAATATATATATATATATATATATATGAACGCATGGCAAGTAATGTCAATAATACAATCAAGCATCGGAACTCGACGATGAACGCTGTAACATACCCACTACCTATTTCAAATTTTTCCGGTCTTCTGTCAGACTCGAGCCCTTAAATAACCCCAGAGACCCAATGCAAACTAGTTATTTCTTTCTTCTCCATTCTCATGCGATCGCGGGTCGTGACCATGGTCCAATTTGAACGTAGTTCCTATTCGGGTTTCACAATCTTTCAATCCCCGATGTGCCCCTAGCGCATTAGCCCTCCAGGCTAAGCCTGTGATCCACGTGACCACTACCTCAGGACCATATTCAAACCTCTACGTCAGGGTTTCGGGGTTTTCGATGTTGATGTGCATACACCCACAGGATTCGCGATTCTCCAATTCCCGACGTGCCTCTGCTTCATCTATCCCTCCTAGCTCAGCCCTGGTTCGCGTGACCATTACCCTGTGTCCACAACCTTACCCCGTCGGGATTTCGTGTTTCGTGGTTTCAAAAGGGGTAAACACCACGTCCACGGGATTTTCGATATCCCGATGAACTAAACGCCGAGGAATGGCTTCCCTTGTAGGGACTTTCCCGACAGCTCTGATATCCTCCACACGTCCCTCCAAATGGACGGTCCAAATCCTTGTCGGGGTCTCAGGACTTTCGATGCCCTGGTTCCTTCGACCTCAGGAATGCCGATTTTCGATTTTCTGACTCTCGTCAGATCTTCGACACCTGTCCTTATGAACGGACGGCTCGGATTATGTCAGGGTTTTCACCTGGGACTTCCCTACTCTCTTGTCCCTGGAAATGCCCATTTCCCGATGCGCCAAACGCCGATGGTGCTTGGTCTCCGCCACGTGTCCTCCGCCAACTGTGGCCCACACAACTCCCCAGTCGGGATTTAGCGTATCATGAGTTCCCAACTGCAAGGGTTTCTTTCCTTCGAAATCCCCGATACTCCGAATTCCGACTCCTCGAAATTCCCTGACACGTATCTCACTGATGGACGGCTCTGATCTTGCTGGGATATCGCAGATCGCGATTCCAAATAGCAAGATTTCTTCATTTCTGGAATTCCCGATAACTTCAATATCTCAAGGACTTTTTAGGGGCGCTCCTCTGTTCACTAGGACTTAACCCTGGTGTAACTCCTGCTAGATCTAACGATTAGCGGGAGTTTAGTTGTTGATCCAACGGTTCACCAGCCTTTCGAACTTGGACTCTGATGTGGCCATAACCTCCTCGCACCTCAGTGAGATCCAACGGTTCTGATGCCACTTTATGCACTTCTTCCACAACTTTGTGGACGGGGAAGTCAGAGGTCCGGATGTTCTCATGGAGCATGGGGATCTACGGCCCTAGAATCTTCACTACCCATGAAGACACAGGAAAATCAAGTGGTAAGGCCTTTAATGCCCTACCTTCTCCTACTAATCTAACAGTCGTGGGGAAACTGTAGATTTCCCGACGAATTCTCATCCGTCGATTCGATATTCCTTCCTTAAGCTGCCATCTCGGGTTTTTAAGAGGATCGTTCCTCCTTGTACAGGGTTATTAAGACTTGCACCTCCAAGTTCATATTCCAGGTTCTGGGTAAACCCTTCAAGGGAGGAAATCTCTACAAGAGATCTATTCCGGGGCTTTCCTGGATATGGGTGAAGGGCGACAACTTCCCAAGAACGGGATGGAAGCCTAACATAGTTTAGCCTAGGCATAATTAGATTCAATTTATCAACGTAAGTCATGCATGGATTCCTCTATTATGAGCATATGCCTATTAGTCATTATCAAAACACTGCATAGATGTTCTTACACAGGAATCATTTACAATTTCACAGATCTATGAGCATATACACATATATATCATTCTATGAATTTCAAGAGGCAATATGTAAACAAAACACTTATCAGAAGTGACTTCTGAAATGGGTGCAACTGCTGAGAGGGGTGCTCATTTCCACCCAACTGTAGGCTCAACGACTCCCAACGGATTTACCACTAGCCACCCCCAAGATGAGACCACGATCCTCTGAGACTGCGTCTCTCTGTCTGCCAGTGACCAGGAGCGAAGGTTGCAATCCTCCCTCTCTGCGATCACTCACTCTGCGTAAGAATTCCAGAGTTCCACTCGCGTCTGCCCTTTCAATCGTCTCTGCCATATGCCTTATCCTCTCGCAAGGTTGTGTGTGGCACGATTACCCTCGCGTCGATCAGGCCTGATGGCTCTATGGATGGGAAGTTCACCATCCCATCCCTCATCAAGCCATTCGCCTACCAGCTTGCGAGGCATTGAATTTCAGGGCCAGCGAGCCACTTTTGGTTCTCCGGGCCAGTGGAGTCCAAATACGGTATTTAATTCTCGGTGGAAGTTAACGCCACCTTTTCAGGTGCCTTCCACCACCATTGTGGTCTCTTTTTCTGCACATCCCCTCATCAGCAGTCCTACAATAAATTCAGAATGTTATTCACATTCATTGACCTCTTCCTCAAGGTCCATTACATCACATATTCAAATGTATGAGT
The DNA here is from genome assembly GCA_032191745.1 of Picea mariana. NCBI lineage: Eukaryota > Viridiplantae > Streptophyta > Pinopsida > Pinales > Pinaceae > Picea > Picea mariana. The sequence continues at coordinate 311,309 of JASDQU010014782.1, read as the reverse complement.
TTTCCATAGTTCTTGGCCAGTCCAGTTATATTTACAAGTTGGGGGAAACAGGGTGTTACAATTCCCTCCCCCTTAAAAAGAACATCGTCCTCGATGTTCTTATCTACTAACATGAATTGCATGTACAGAAGTAAACAAAATCGGATATGCTAGTTTCATGGCATCTTCCATTTCCCATGTAGCCTCATCTGGGACAAAATGTTTCCACTGCACCTTGACCTGTGCAATGGTTCTGTTCTGGAGTTGGGTTTCCTTTCTATCCAATATGCATTGGGGTTCTGGTAGAAATTCTCCCTCCAGTTCCACCTGGATCACAGACCAGTCAATTATATGATTAGCATCATGTACATATTTCTTCAATAATAAAACATGGAAAACATTATGTTCTTTTACTGTGGGAGGAAGTGCTAGCCGATACGCTACAGGTCCCACTCTGTCTAGAACCTCAAAGGGTCCACAATATCGGGGTGCCAATTTGGCACAAGCTCCCATTTTTAGGGAACTCCTTCTAGGATTAATTCTGAGATATACACGGTCTCCTATTTTGAACTCTCTTGGAGTTCTCTTTTGATTGGCATAGCTTTTCTGTCAGCTCTGAGCGGCCTTCAGATTTTGTTTTATCTGAGTCACTTGTTGTTCCATTTATTTCAACATATCGGGTCCAATAGAAATCCTATTTACAGTATTACTCCAGTTGACTGGAGTATTACACTATCTACCATAGAGGACTTCGAAGGGACTCATCTTTAAGGATGCTTGGTAGCCATTGTTGTAGGCAAATTCTACTAATGGCAGGTAGTCTTCCCATTTCCTAGGTTGATGCATCACATCCATCCTTAACATTTCTTCTAATATCTGATTTACTCTTTCTGTCTGTCCACCGTTTTGAGGGTGATAGGTTGTACTAAACAATAATTTGGTCTCTAAACCCACCATCAGTGATTTCCAGAATTTGGAAGTGAATTTTGTGTCTCTGTCAGATATTATCTCTCTTGGCATGTCGTGCAGTCAGAAAACCTCTTTTATGAACACCTTTGCGATATCTATCACCTTGCAGGTCGATTTGTCGGGGACGAAATGAGCAGACTTGCTCAGTTTATCCACCACTACCATAATGGCATCATTCTGTTTGGTTGAAGTTGGTAATCCAGTGATAAAATCCATGGAGATGGTTTTCCATTTCCATTCCGGGATGGGTAAAGGGTGTAATAGTCCTGCTGGGTGTCGATGTTCTGCTTTAACCTGTTGGAATTCTATGCATTGGGCCAAATATTTGGCTACATCCTTCTTCAATCCCGGCCAATAAAATTGTTTTCGGGTGGCAGAATCATTTTCTGGTATCCTGGGTGACCAGTGTAGGGTCTTTTATGTAGTTCATCCATGATGAACCTCTTGAAGTCGTCACAATTGGGAATGTACAGTCTATCTCTGTAGGTGAGCAGACCTCCTTCGGTCCTCTGATATCCCTCGTATTTTGCTCCAGTGGGTTCTTGTTGTAGGTACAGGGTCACATTTTGGGCGAAGGAATCTATTTCTTGTGCCTCTTTGACTCTGTTCGTGAAATCTGTCTCGCAGGTACTCACTGTTGCCAGGTGAATTGTTCTCATGCTTCTGCTAAGGGCATCGGCCACCCTATTCTCCTTCCCTTTAATGTGTTTGATTTCAAATTCAAATTCGCTAAGGAGGGACATCCATCTAGCTTGTCTAGCATTGAGCTTGGGTTGATCAAACAAATACCATAATCCACAGTGATCTGTCATAAGCACAAATTTCCTTCCCAGGAGGTAATGCCTCCACATTTTTAAGGCATGCACTATGGCAGCCAATTCTAGATCATGAGTCACATAGTTGACCTCATGTTCATTCAATTTTTGGGATTCATAGCAGATCACCTTTCCTTCCTGCATAAGGAATCCTCCGAGCCCTTCTTTACAGGCATCTATGCACACAAGGAAGTCATCTTCTGGGTCAGCGATTTTCAACACGGGTGCATGGGTTAGTAGATGTTTCAAGGTTTGAAATCTTTCTTCACATTTCTGTGTCCATAGAAATTTTGTTCCCTTCTTCTGGAGGGCAGTGATTGGACAAACAATCTTGGAGAAATCCTTTATAAATCTTCTATAGTATCCCGCCAATCCCATAAAGGATCTAATGTCTGAGACATCCTTTGGGGTAGACCATTCCATGATAGACCTGATCTTGTCAGGATCTATTGCTACCCCTTCCTTGGATAGAACATGTCTCAAGTAGTATATCTACTTCTGAAAGAAGTCACACTTGTTGAATTTAGCATAGAGTTGATGCTCTCTTAGCACTTGTAGCACAAGTCTAAGATGCTATTAATGTTCTTCTCTGTTCTTAGAGTAGATTAATATGTCATCAATGAATACTAGTACAAATGTATCTAAAAATTTACTGAGTACATTGTTCATTAAGCACATGAAAGTGGCAGGGGCATTGGTTAACCCAAATGGCACTACCACAAACTCATAGTGACCATACTGTGTCTGGAAAGCGGTTTTATGGATGTCTTCACCCTTAATTCGGACTTGATGGTATCTCAACCTCAAGTCAACCTTTGAGAAAATAGACGCACCTCTAAGTTGTCTGTAATCTATGCACAGTCTAAGGGTGCCATCCTTCTTTTTCACAAACAGGACCGGTGCTCCCCATCGGGACACGCTGCGTCGAATATAACCCTTGTCCATCGTTTCTTTCAATTGCAATTTGAGTTCAACTAACTCTAGTGTGCTCATCCGGTAGGGTGTTCTAGACACTGGCACCACTCCCGGTGCGAGTTCTATCGAGAAGTCAATGTCTCTTCTCAGAGGTAGACTCGATATCTCCTCTGGAAACACATCTCGGTATTCTCTCAGGATAGGGTGATCATCAGGGCTTGGATCTGCACCTTCAGTTGTTTTCAACACCTTTATTGCATATAGGGGACATCCCTTTCGGCAATGCTTCCTCATTTGCAATGCTGATATTTGTCTCACCGAGACCGGTTTTTGGATCCCTTGAAGGGTTATCCTTTTTCCTTTTTCGCTCACACATTCTAAGGTTTTATAGTAACAGTCTAGTTTGGCTTTATGGTCGGCCAGCCAGTCCATGCCAATCAACAGATCGTATGATCCTAGGGATAATACATTAAGGGTTTCTTGGGTGGGGAATTCACCCAACATTAATTGGCAGGCTGGTATGGCCTCTACCACCTTTCTTTTGGTGGCAGTGGCTAACTATACCAACCATGGTTTAGTTTGCTTCTGTGGCAGTAGCTTACACTTATCAACAACTTTAGGGGCTATATAACTCAAATTTGAACCACGGTCAATCAAAATAGACACCAGATGGTTGAAAATCATACCTTCTATTTCCACCACTGAAGCTTGGTGGTCAGCTTGGTTATTATCCAAGGCTGCATAAATCTTTGGCACACTCCTTGCCACATCATTGACCGTGGTAGCTTCCTACATGTTATAAATTTTCCAACTGTTCTGTTGTCGGTGTGGACAGTCTCTCTGGAGATTCTCTCCTCCGCAATCCCAGCATTCCAAAGGTTTCCTCTTTGGGTTATCAGTCTTTACTGGTATAGGTCCAGAAGTTCTATTTTCGTCCATCGAGGTAAATTTCTGCTGGAGTACACTCCGGGTTGGAAAGTTCATTCTGTGGTTCTTCTTGTAGTTTTTCAATACCGAGGATTTGCTCCCTTTCTTCTGAAATTTTGAACCATTCTTCTGTTTCCAGTCTCCACGAGACTCTGCACGATGTCCATATTGTTCATGACAACATGTTGCCTTTCGTATAGTGTCTTCTAAGGTCTTTGGCTCATCGAATTCGATTCGGTTCCGATACTCCTTGGGTAACCCACTGATGAAGTGTTGTGCCTTCGCCTTCTCTGCTTTGATGTAGGGTACATACCTCAATAAGTCAAGGAATTTATTGACATACTCCTCCATAGTAAGTTGTCCCAGTGTGAGTTCATAAAACTCTTTAGCCTTCTCGTCGAAATACCTTTCCGACAAATACTTCTTCCAGAAGTACTTCTCAAATTGTTTCCAAGACAGGTCCTCCTCGCGGACCCCTTTCATATTCTTAAG
>JASDQU010014782.1:275894-292694 GCA_032191745.1 Picea mariana | reverse complement strand
GTGTGATTTACTATGTAATTTGCACAATTTATGGCTTCCACCAAAAAATGGAGACTTAATCCCTTAGATTGAATCATACAATTAACCATTTCTTTTAATGTGTGATTCTTTCTCTCAACAATGCCATTTTGTTGTGGTGTATATGTAACAGTGTGTTGCATTTGGATGTCTTATGTAGTGCAATAACTTGTAAAATTGTTGTTCACATATTCACCTCCATTATCTGTTCTTAACCTTTGAATTTGATGTCCAGATTGTTTTTCTACAAGGGCCTTATAGGCCAAAAAATTCACTCTTAATTTTTAAGAATTAAACCCAAGTGCATATAGAGAAATCATTAATGAAAGTTAAGAAATACTTGCACCCAAAGAAACAAGGATAAGAAAGAGGACCACACAAATCACTGTGAACAAGTTGGAAAAGAGTCGAGGCATGCCAAGAGGCACATTCATCAAAACTACCCTGATGATGTTTTCCAAGAACACAACCGGAACAAACACCATCTCTATAAGAAACGAGAGGAAAACTAGTCACCATTTGTTAATTACATAGTTGCTACAATTAGTGATAGTTTAGATGACCAAACTACTCATGACAAAGTTTTCTCAAATCATCACTATAAGCAACAAAAACTGATGGAAAATATGATGACCCAAAGTTGTTAAATGTACAACCTGGTAATATCATCAACAATTCTAGTTGCAAGAACATGCTTAAGACATTTTAGATTCTTGATTACATCTTGGTGAGGTGAAAACACTACGGTTTTACCTTCACCTGAATGAGATATTTGATACACTAATAAAAGGTTGTAGGAAAGACTTGGAACACATAATACATCATTGAAATGACCTTTATCTACTTAAATTGTTCCAGACCCCACAACACTAAGAGATCTATCATCACCAACTTGGTAGGGCAACACCATTATAGAGACCATTATCTATAGTAGATAATGGCCATTCAATGCAAGGTGGACAACAATATAGAGACCATTATCTACTATGGTAGGGCAACACCATACAATATATCCTATTGAAGAAGGGATCCATTCCTATTCACTTGCGTCTTCGAGGGGGCAACCTCCTAATGAGCTATACGTTCCAATTACTATACGTCTTCTTCTTGCCTTCTTAATGTTTATGGGTATATAATTGCCTTCTTCTTACAATATGTAATTGAAAATAAAACTATGCCTGTAGATTTGACAAATCCTCTTGTCTCATTTACTAAGAGTTGCGTTCAAGACAACATAATATTATGAGTCAAGATGCAATGATGACCCTTCCTTTGGTCTCCTTAATTATATCTCCTTTGAAAAGGGAAAGCAAGGACATGAATCAAACAATTTAAATGTGGAAAGGGAATTAATTCAACAAATTTTAGCTAATGACACAAAGCAGTTAATGACACTCAGAGCTTCAACAATTTCTATAAAATCTATATATCGATATAGGAAAAATAAGAAAAAAAGCACAAGAAAATATTGTTCTTATCCAATTCTTGTAAAACAAGGTTGCATGGCAACATATACTTGTCGCTATGCAGGAATTCAGAGCAATTTGGTCATGTAAATGAGAATCAAGAGGTTATTAGCCAACAAGGTTATTAGGGTTATTGTAATTTAATTTGTTTTTGGTGTTAAGAACGATTTCTATTTCATTGTATTGGTCCAAAAGAACACAAAATGTATAGATTCACGACTAGGTATGGTGGGGACACAATAACTGGGAATGTGGAATCTGAGAACAAGTTATTGGAATTCTTAAAAGAATTTATACAGCTGGATTACACACATATGATATTAATAAGTAACGGTCTCATAATGAAGGAAATAGTTTGGACTCTAGAGGAAGTATAGTTTTTTTTTTTTTTTTAATAAGTAAGATTGTATAAAAGTCTGTCAAAATCAAGGATTGTAAAATACTTCTGTTTCTCCAGGATGTAAACACTGAGCTGCCCCAAGGAGAAACTAGCTCAGCCAGTCGAACAATTCCAAAGGCTAAGTCTTAAACTGCCAAACATAACAAGGTTTCTATTGACATTAAGAAAACCCAAAATTCAGGTCCCTAAAGGTGACCATCTTAACAGTAATAGCCATAGACAATAGCTGATATAGGTGGCATTCATGAGGCAAAACCACATTAACACACATAGAAAAATAACAAAGACACCTGTACATATCACGTAGTGGGGCTGTATTGCGGCCACACGTCCAAGAAGAAGGTGCCGAGTGTCGAGTCCCCAGGAGGAGTCGACTCCTCCTCGATTGGTGTCCCATCCAACTGCATGGCATCCTCTGGTTGGGTTGGTGGCACGTTCTCCTCCTGGCCTGGTGCGTCATTCTCTGAAGTCCCTAGTGGGGGAGCTGGTGCCAATACTGGTGTCACAACTCCTGCTGCTTGAGCTTCTTCTGTTGGGGGGTGGTGGGCACCCTACAATGCTGAGAGAAAATGCAGGAATTGTGAAGCTTTGCCATCCATAATATCCAAGCGAAACTGAAGATCATACAAGTCCCGATGTAAGTCAAAGACCAAGCCTTGCAGTAGTGCGAGGCTTATTTGCAATTCAAATTTTGGGTCAGCGTTAGATTAGGCTCATGAGTGAGGCTACTGACGTGAATTCTGGCTTGCTTTGGGGTTGTCATCCTGAGAACGAGCACCAAGAAGTGGGGCCTGAAGCAAAGGGGAGGCCGAGCGGGTCGGTGAGTTGGGAGGAGCCAATGGAACTGGGTGCGAAGCAGAGGCTAAATTTCCTAGGGGTCCTAGGTTGAATCCCAACAAGGTTCCTGAGAAATCAAGCCACTCCATCCTGTAGGAAAATGACGATGAAAAGGGCGGGAGGTTGGCTGGAGTATGAGTCGACTGCGCCAGGGAGGAGGACGAGGTGGGCGAGGAGGAGGAGGAACTATGGGCGGGTGCAGATGGGGGGTGGAGAGCCAAACGTGGTCGGCTGGGATGCTATGTCAAACCTCGTGTGGACTTCCCTCTCTACCTGGGCATCTCTGAAACACAAGGAGGGCGAGAATGAACGGGAGTGAGCGACAACAGGCCAAAGAGTTGTTGGGCAGGAGCCCGAGCTATGGAGAAATCAACCAAGAGAGAATGAGGTATCTGAAACACCTGGTGTAGTTCATAAAACCCGAGGAGATGGTGCGTTTCATTAAACCAACACATAAGCAGAGTAAAAGCAGAACAATGATGCTGGTCCATTGAAGGGACAAGAAGGCAGAGCAGGGCACACTGAGAGTAATGGCGCCCTGTCTCATGAGAGGTCGTCTTAAAGGCATTAAGGTGGCGGGAGGGGGAGGCACGCGTTTGTCACGTGGTTGATGCCACAATGGTTCTCTCCTGTCTGCTCCGCTGGACGCGTGGTTCCCACTATCACCCCATCCGTGGACTAGAGGAAGCATATTTGATATTGGGTCCGCCTCTGAAAAAGAAGTGATGAATGTGTGCACCATGTCGAGAGAAGAGCATGAGTTGGATTTCTTAGAAAATACAAAGAAATCGGGTGTGGTATATTTGTTGGGAGGTAGTGAGGTTATTACAAGCAAAGATTGATCATTGTTCAAAAGATTTATTGTGAACTATGCATATAACATTTTGCGGATAAATTGTACACAAGGACAAAGCTGCTTTGGAGATTTGCACAAACATCTTTTGCAAGTTGGCATGACGTACTATATCTAAACCAAAGCTAGTTTTGATATATTTGTATACATAGATATATTTATTTTAGCCCCGGTCTATAAGGCGACCTTGGATAAATTTCCAATGCGAGTGATGTATATTAGTTGGGGCATCCAAAAAAATTCTTAGAAATATAAACTTCTAGTTATTCAATTTTCTCTTGTGTTTGTCTCATAAAAATTTTCACATCCTTCAACTTGTGTTTCGCTTTTATGACTTTGATTAAACTGTATACATTCTATATATCATATTTGGTCCCTTCAAAAAATCAACCAGAGTTCTATTAGATACATAATTACATTGCAACTGTGGTTTTATTTTCTCCCAGACAACATATACCTTCCGCTATGGGGGAATTCAGAGCAACTTGGTCATCTATGCTAGAATCCTGCAAAATAAGACATTAGAGTATTGATCGATCCAATGAATTCTAATATTTTTTAAGGTTCTAGGTTGATTTAGAGATGGAAAAATGTTGCAATTGAGCCATTTCTTGGAATTTAGAGGAACATTTTGAGTGCCCTTTATCTCATAAGTTTCCTCTACTTTTCTCACTTAGAGGTAATTTCTTCTTTAATATCCAAAATGTACACTAAGGTGTTAACATGGGTGGAACATAGTAGTGCTCTTATGCATTCACCTACATGAACAAGTCTAAAGAAGGTTGTAGTTTTCTACTTGTTGGATCAAAGGTTAGGTTTCTTCATACTTGTATTGCATTTTGTCAATGTTTGGCCTATGCAAATCCTCTTGCAATTTCTCACAACACAAAAAATAACATAGTTACAAATTTAAGTATCAATTGTCTCATTTAGGAATATGATCAACAATACAGTTACACACTTAAATATCATTTGTCTCATTCAAAAAAACAATCATTCCCTTTTGAACCATAGGTTATTATGCACTAAGAAATCATCTGGTCATTCAAACCATAAGCTTTTATCCAATACTTCCATTTACCATGATTCCAATCAGTTTGTAAACTTGTTCTTTTTCTCTTTTCATAATTTTCCAAAGCACCTTTGACCTCTTATACAAATAAGCATAACAACCAAAATCAACATCCTCTAACAAAATTGAAATCCATTCCATAAAAATTTAGCATTGCATATGACATTGAAATAAGTTATATGCCAAATAAATCCTTCCATCCATTAAAGATACTAGAAGATTAAAAGATATTCAACTTCCAATTTGTATATAGCTATCTACCATCTAATGGATACTTCCTAATTGAAATACTTCATACTTGATATTATTCATATTACATCAATATTGAATATTTCCCTCAATACAATAAAAGAATATAGGCCATAGTGCGAAAATAAATATAGGTCTGAGTAGTTACTGCTTGACAAGTTAAAGCACTCTTATCATTAAAGATGCCTAAGAAGTCTTTAAACATCTCATAGATAGTTATGTATTCTCAATGCATGTCACCCTACTTAATATGGAACATTTCACAATTTGTTGAATTGAAATTGACTTTATCTACAAATACATCTCCCTTGTTGTTAAAACTACCACTTCATTCAGATAAGCTTGTTGCGATTCATACACCATCTTTTACTTGAATTTTTCAAAAGTGCAGGAAACACATTTGGCACATATTAGCAGGAGGTGACTCTATGAAGGTGGTTGGTTTCCGAAAAATTGTTCCTAATCAAGGTGTACAGTCTTTGGCAACCCCAAATGACAAATGCCAGGCTATTAGAATCTGGCCTACCATCACGAGTTATGGATTGGCCTCCAAAAGTTGGTTGATCCTGCACAAATCTGAGGTGGCGACTAGAAAAAATTACTTGTACAGACCTCCCAAGCCAAGTTCAAATTGTACTTTCTATAATTGGAGTTATCTGAGGTCTCAACTTTCCAATATCAAAATGAAAAAAGACTGAAACAAAAGATCATTGAACACATTATTTAATTCTTACTTAAATGCTATCGTTTAATGAACATTAATATTCGGTGTTGGAAAGTACTATCTGAGCTCTTTTATGGGACCATGTTAAGAGCTAGAAAACATGGAAATCTATGCATGTTGATATATATTCAGTTGTCCATTATTCAATGCACGCTATATACTATTAGCCTAATCCATGGAATTGATAATGATAATAGCCTAATCCTAATTAGTAACCTACCAAACTTACCAAACTTTGCAGCCAAAACTACGATTTTTGACCGACTACACCAAACTTTGCAAAGAAGCAATGAGAGGTCACTGAAATTGTCAAATTTGACACAAATACCATGATTTAAAAATTTGATCCGACGAGAATAGATGTACCCGTAAAATTTTCAAACCGCATATTCTTAAGAAGGCCACGAACTGCGAGTCCGACATCTGAAATTAGATCATAGACACAGTAAAGGAAAAGTTGAGCGAAAAGCTCACATATTCACAAATTTGCCACAAAAATTCCCTTCATTAAGTGCAAACCCAAGACATTAGGCGTGGAAGCTCTTCTATACACCAAAGCTCATACAAGTACATTGCATTGTCCCCAATTCTTTTCGATTTTTAAGAAAAAAAACTGTGTGTCTGTAATGTCCCTTTCCAAATAGGAGCTACAGAAAGGAGGCTTAATGGTCTAAACCGCACCGTTAGACTATATCCAGGGCTAGAAATGGATAAACAAGGGTACTAGAGGTCACTCCAGTCAAAGGTGTTATATTCGAAAAGTGGCATTGAGCTAAAAGTGGTTAAAAGCACTTTTAAGCCAATTTGAGCTAAAAATAGGACATATGAGCTAAAATTAGAAGTCAACAACGAATTAGGGTTTCAATAGAGAATTAGGGTTTTGGGAAGCTATAAAGGAAAGGTAAAGCGACCTAACTCAGCATGATGTAGATTTTGACTTATCATTGAGGAGAGAGGCACATCTCATGAGAGATAGTTCAGTGGATTCTAGGAGGAAAATACCAGTTGGCTGATTTCAGTGTTGAGAGACACACCCTAGTCACCGAGAAGATCACATAGTTCTTCCATCATTCTTCAGCAACAGTTACACAGGTTCCAACAACAAGGGCGCACTTATCCAGGGTGAGGGTGCAAGTTCTGAGGAGGTTTAGTGGATCGAATTTTCCCATCCAGGGAGATTTCAGAGATTCCCCTCCGACCCAGTTGAGAGGAAGGCAAGGCACATCTTTTGCCTGGTTCCTCATCAGATTTCGACAAAGGAATAATCTGGGGCACATTTTCTATACATTGGGAGTGCGACACTTTAGGCAGACACATTCGGGGTTCTCCAGCGATCATCAGATCAGATCCATGGAAACCCTTACGACCCATTTCAAAGTAGGCCGAGGCGATCATTTTGAGACACATCTCAGCCAATTCTGACGGTCGAATCACTAGGGCGCAATTTTGCAGTGAGAGAGGGGTGCATTCCCCCAATGGGATCCATCCAAGGTCTAGACACACCAGCAGAGGGGTAGATTAGTTACCAAGACTGAGAGCTAGAGTAGGGAGCACCATTTGGGACAGTTTCCATGCCTTTCTGAGAGGTTTAGCCATCAAGGAGAACTTTCTGGACTTTAAGCAATTACCGTGCGAGCTGCCATAGTTCCAACTTATTCATTGATCCCGCAATGCTCATATATTATCGGGTATTATCATTTAGTTTTCTTATTGTATTTCAGTTAAGATCCTTTTGTCATTTGATCTATCTGAGTGATTCATTTTTATTTAGCCGCATTCGACATTATACTCACAGAGATATCATAATATAAGATTTGCAATCTTTTGTCTCAATTATCATATATATAGTCATTTATATGTTGTAACAATGAATTATCTAAAATAGATACATCAGATTATCACTGATTCCCAGACTAGCCAAGTTAGGAACATTACAGTGGTATTAGATATTTAGTCCTTCCAGCCTGTGACTAAAGACGATGAGCGTAATAGAGGACCCAGGGGGTCATGATCACGTAGGTGATGAATATGTCACTTACAACAGACGAAAGGAGAGAAGACCTAGATCTGATTTCCCCCCTTTTCCTCGCAGCTCAAAGAAAGAGGAAGAGGCATAGAGGGAAGCAGAGAGAAGGGCAGAGCAAGAGGTTGAGCGTGAGGCAAAGAGGATGTTAGGAGACAGATATGAGAGACCAGAGGGCAGTGGTAAGGCCCCCATGGACCCAAAATCAACCTTCATGCAGGTACTCGACAACCTAGTAGTCATTTAGTAGACCATGACTCAGTCCTTGGCGCAGATGGCCGATAGACTGGCCATAGTGGGCACCCCGGGCACACAAGCCCCATATGCAACACATGGAAACTCAGGGGCAGGCAATAGACCCCAGTATCCTACTCACACATACACTTCTTCAAGTAGGATTCTAGGGCCATTGTTCCCCAGTTTCTAGAGGGCACCCCTAGTAGCAGCACAATAGTCGATATCATAGAGGCCACCCACTCAGGCAAAGGACATTGCAGAGTATAGGAGGGAGTATGCAGTATTGGGCAATGACTTCCATCAAGACATGACCCTGGTCGAGTATTGTGGACTCAGACTCAAGAACCTCCCCAGAGAGCCACATAGAGGAGGACAACAACAACAACAAGGAAATAATATTGATTTCATCCAGAAAGTTCGTAAACTCAACATACTACAAGATCAACCAGATGATCGAGATAGAGGCCATCGATTTCGCTACCCTACACTTGGAGGGTGAGGCACATGAGTGGTGGCATCATGGACTAGTGATGTTGGGTCATAGTCACATCACCTCCTACAAGGAGTTCACAGAGAGACTCATGGAAAGGTTTGATAGGAGGGATCCCGAGATCCACTTAAGGGATCTAGCCTAGTTGAGACAAACTAGCACAACATAGGCGTTCATCATGGAGTTTCAACGGGCAGCAGTGGCAGTGACAGATATATCAGAGCCTAGGATGATCATGTTATTCATAGAGGGACTAACAGAGCCTTTCAGAGGATGGGTGAAGGCATACAATCCTCACACCTTGCAGGATGCCATCCTACGCACTCGAGATTTGGTAGACTCAGTGCCAAAAACTAAACTCTTTTCCAAACCCTTTGTACCATAGAATGATCGAGACAGGAAGACATTCCAAAGAGAATGGAAGGGAAAGGAGAAGTTGGACGATGAGATGAGGTGAGAGCTTATGAGGAAGAATCTTTTCTTCAACTACAAAGATCCTTGGGTCCCAGGCCACAGGTGCATGGGAAAGGGAGAGATTCATTATATTGAGGTGGCAACAAACAATGTGGACAGTTAGGAGGAGGAGAAAGATAGTGGATCCACTAGCTCAGAGGAAGAGTTAACACAGGTAGAAGAGAAGCCTCCTCATAGACCATCGACATCTACAGAGGCCCATCGACCAATAGGTCCACAACCTCCTGAGCAGGCTAATAGACGGAAACCAACAAAGGGAGGAGTCATATCGGCCCTTTCTGGTGTTCCTAGGTATGATACCCTCTAGATCAGAGGGACTATTCAGGGGCAAGGGGAAATTTCCCTGATAGATGGTGGATCCACCCACAACTTCATCGACGCTTTATTAGTATCAAGACAGACACTTCAGAGAGAGGAGTTTGAGGGGTTTGATGTTGCAGTAGCAGATGGCGATACAGTGGAATGTCTAAATAGAGTTCCAGACTTGGAGATAAAGTTAGGAAAATACACAGTGAGAGACACATTTTATGTGGTTGACCTATCTAACACAAATGTGGTATTGGGAGTCCAATGGATGATCACCTTGGGAAAAATCACCACAATTTTCCAAACCTTGGAGATGGGATTTAGAGACCGTGATCGGAAGAAGGTTGTTTTGAGAGGCATGTCAACAAGAGCACCCATGATAGTTTCGACCAAAAGTATGGAGATAATATTTAGACATGGGATGATAGCATATGCCACAGAGTGCTTGATCACTACGCAAAAGGATTTAGAGGGTTGAAAACAATATCATACAAAGATCATGAATTTATTGGGACGACATCAACACGTTTTTGGGTCGATTCCACTAGGGAGACCCCTTGATAGGGGTTTTGAGCACACCATTGAGTTGGAGGACAGGGCCAAACCTATGATCACACCCCCCTATCATCATTCCAGGAGGTTCACAGATGAGATAAAGAAAGAAATTAAGGAATTGCTAGCGATGGGAGACATAACACCGAGAAACAACCATTCGCCTCTTCAGTTGTCTTAGTTATGAAGAAGTATGGTACCATGAGGATGTGCATTTATTACTGGGCCTTGAACATGAAAAACATCAAGAACCGATATCCTATCCCATGCATTGACGAGTTTATGGATGAACTGCAAGGGGCAGTTTTCTTCTCAAAGATTGATCTACGCTCTAGGTATCATCAGATCAACATCCGAGAGCAGGACATAGAGAAGACGACATTTTGATGTCACTTTGGACATTTCGAGTTCCTGGTTATGCCATTTGGGTTAACTAATGCACCAACTACATTTCAGTCTTGCATGAACCACATATTCAGGGATCAGTTGAGGAAATCAATCTTTGTATTCTTCTACGACATCCTGGTCTACAACAAGACATGGTAGGAGCATATGAGGCACCTGGATGAGGTATTGAGCATCATGGAGGCCCAATAATTATACAGCAAAGAGTCCAAGTGGGAGTTCGTTATGAAAGAGATACTTTACTTGGGCCACATCATCATTGCACAAGGGGTACAGGTACACCAGGAGAAGATCAGGGCCATTCTGGATTGGCCAACGCCCAGGAACGTGACAAAGTTGAGGAGTTTCTTCGGGATGTGCAACTATTGTAGGTGATTTGTCTGGGGATTTTCTCATCTTGGAACACCACTCATAGATCTTACCAAGCATGGGAATTTCATCTTGACCGAGGAGTCACAGAAAGCCTTTGATCACATGAAGGAAGTCATGGGCACTTGTCCAGTGTTAGCATTACCAAACTTCACCTTGCCATTTGTACTAGAGTCTGATGCATATGGCGAGGGTATCAGGGCAGTTTTGATGTAGGGAGGACACCCCATTGTATTTGAGAGGAGGAATATCAGTTAGCCCGAGAGGTTGTACTTAATTTATGACAATGAAATGCTGGCAATCATTCATGCCTTGACCAAATTTAGACAATATTTGGTGGGCAACAAATTCGTGGTCAAGACAGATCACAACAACTTGAAGTATTTCCTTGAGCAGAAGGACCTTAGTGAGTGCCTAGAGAAATGGGTGATGAAGGTACATGCATTCGATTTTGACATAGAGTATGTCAAGGGGAAGAAGAACATTATGGCCGATGCACTATCGAGGAGACTTGGGACATGTTCTTTGATGGAGATTTTGGCAGATTGGAAATCCCACTAACATTCTAAGAACAAGTTCACTTGTGAGGTTATGGATGGGAAGATACAGGATAACAGGTATAGGGTCATTGACAATGTCATATTCTTCAAGGATAGAGTCTACTTGGTGCCAGATTCGGGGCTCAAGAAAAAGATCCTCACAACAGTTCATGATTCACCACTAGCAGGCCATCAAGGGTTTTTCAAAACCTACAGACAGATCAGGGAGAGGTTCTCATGGAAGGGCCTGAGACACATTAGCGAGTGTGTGACTTTCCAGCAGAATAATTCAGAGCATACTCTTCCAACTAGGATACTTCAGCCACTCCCCATTCTAGAGCAGAAATGGGAAAGTATATCGATGGACTTCATCACAAGCCTACCCAAGGCCCAGGGTAAGGACTGTATCTATGTAGTGGTCGACAGGTTGACCAAGTTTGCTCACTTCTATGCCATACTGACAGAGTACAACGTAGTTCAGGTAGCCGAGCTATTCTTCAGGGAGGTCTTCATACTTCATGGCTTTTCGAGGAACATCATCAGTGATAGGGACAGTCGGTTCATTGGGACATTATGGAGAGATTTGTTTAGAATGGTAGGGACAAAGCTGACACCTAGCACCAACTATCGCCCTCAAACAGATGGGCAGACCGAGATCCTCAACAAGTGGGTTGAAGGATATTTGAAGAACTATGTAGGTGGACAATAGAGAACATGGGTCAAGTGGCTACATTTAGGAGAGAATTGCTACAACACCACTTTCCACATGTCCATTGGTGTGACACCCTTCCGAGCATTGTACATATATGATGCTCTCACTTTGGTAGACTTGGTTTTCGGGGAGAGTAGAGCTCCCAAGGCCAAGGATTGGATCATAGAGAGTCAGTAGATTCTCAAGTTGCTAAAAGAGAACCTGCAGACGACACAGAACCGACAGAAGATGAGTGCGGACAGACACAGGATAGAGAGCAACTTTATGGTTGGGGATTTGGTTTTCTTGAGACTCCAACATTAAATATAGTCATCTCCGAAAAAGAGTGGGGCCGAGAAGCTCAAGCCCATATTTTATGGCCCTTACTGGATCATGCGTCAAGTAGGCGAGGTTGCTTATGAGCTAGAGCTTCCACAGGGGAGAAATATTCATAACGTGTTCCACGTATCTTGCCTAAAAAAGGCAGTGGGACAATTCATTAGCACATCAGAGGAGATCCCCCCATTGGATGAGGAGGGACAATTGGAGTTGGTTCTGGAGGAGGTACTGGAGTTTCGGGAGCAAAAATTGAGGAGTAGGGTCATCAGAGAGTGTTTGATCATATGGAGAGGGCTTCCAGTAGAGGACGCTACTTGGGAGAGCAAGCAGGTGTTGCAACACCCTAGATTGGTATTTCTTGAGGACAAGCAATTTCGGGAAGGGAGGATTGTAATGTCCCTTTCCAAATAGGAGCTCAAGAGAGGAGGCTTAATGGTCTAAACCGCACCATTAGACTATAGCCAAGGCCAGAAAGGGGTAAACATGGTTACTAGAGGTCACTCCAGTCAAAGGTGTTATATTTAGAAAGTGACATTGAGCTAACAGTGGTTAAAAGCACTTTTAAGCCAATTTGAGTTAAAAATAGAACAAACAAGCTAAAATTAGAACTCAACAACGAATTAGGGTTTCAGGAAGCTATAAAGGAAAGGTAAAGCGACCTAATTCAACATGATGTAGATTTTGACTTGTCATTGAGGAGAGAGGCACATCTTAGGAGAGATACTTTAGTGGATTCCAGGAGGAAGACACCAGTTAGTTGATTTCGGTGTTGAGAGACACACCCTCGTCACCGGGAAGATCACACATGTCTTCTATCATTCTTCAGCAGCAGTTACACAAGTTCCAGTAGCAAGGGCACACTTATTCAGGGTGAGGGCACAACTTCTAAGGAGGTTAAATGGATCGACTTGTCCCATCCAGGGAGAGTTCAGAGATTCCCCTCCGACCCAGTTGAGAGGAAGGCAAGGCACATCTTTTTCCTGGTTCCTTGTCATATTTCGACGAAGGAATCATCTGGGGCGCATTTTCCAGACATTGGGAGTGCGACACTTTGGGCAGACACATCCGGGGTTCCCAATCGATCATCAGATCAGATCCAGGGAAATCCTTTCGACCCATTTCACAGTAGGTCGAGGCGATCATTTTAAGATACATCTCATCCGATTCTAACGGTGGAATCACTAGGGCACAATTTTCCAGTGAGAGAGGGGCACATTCCCCTAGGGAGATCCATCCAGGGTTAATACACACTAGCAGAGGGGTCGGTCAGTCACCAGGACTGAGAGCTAGAGTAGGGCGTACCATTGAGGCTAGTTTCCAAACCATTCCGAGAGGTTTAGCCACCAGGGCAAACTTTCCGGACTTTCAGTAGTTACCGTGCGAGCTACTATAGTTCTAGCTCATCCATTGATCCCACAGTGCTCATCTATTATCGAGTATTATCATTTAGTTTGCTTATTGTATTCCGGCTAATTTTTATTTGATCTAGCCGAGTGATTCATTTTTATTCAGCCGCATTCAACATTGTTCTCACAGATATGTCATACTATAAGATTTGCAATCTTTTGTCTCATTTATCATCTATATGGTCATTTATATGTTGTAACAGTGAATTATCTACAATAGATACATCAGATTATCAGTGTTTCCTAGACTAGCCAAGTTAGGAACATTACAATGTCACTGCGAAGGTCATGTGGCACACAGACTACCATAAATGTGCCTTATCTATACATGCACAACAAACATGGGGGGAGGAGCATGACCGGAGCGTGACCATTCATGGATGAAATAGTTGGCAGTAGGAATTAAATTTGCAACCGATGTTGGCAAGAGGAGGAATTAAATGACACTTGAATGCGTGGTGTTGTTCCCAAATATTACGTCGTCGATCCTATAATAAGAGATGAAATGCGTTATCCAATGACATTGCAAGAAAAAACAATTATAATTAATTTAGAATTTTTTTTTTCTAAACTTTGGTTAAAATGTAAATATTCAAGTCAGTCAACAAGATTTAATAGCATTTAATAGCAGGTCAGTGTCATATCGAACACTATATACATTGCCTATCGGCAGGTATAATAACCAATTTAATATTTTTTTTTAAAGAACTCAATAAGTGGACAATCAAATAGATGTACATAATGACTCTTTTTAAATATTTAACTTTAAATCTAATTAAGTACAAAATGCGACTATCTTCAAAGGTGGCAAAAACTGTCGTAACTCAGTTGTCAATCAATGGTGAGGACAATTAACATTGACTACTATTAGTGAATGCATGCTAACTCATCACCATTATTAAAAAAAAACCAGGCCACTTGAAATAACCCGCTAGTGATCCCTAAGGCAGTAGACTTTCACTCTTACCAGATACTTCTGAGTCTTGGGTTCTTAACCTATTTCCTTATGTCCAAGAAAAATAAAATTTCAACGAATTAAAAATAATTTAAATATTTTAAGCTAAAAACCTTCTATGCTTTTCTATTAGATATACAAAACAAAGTTACAGCCTGCCTGGGGGACCTGCAAAAACAAAAACCAATGTCCGTCCCTGAGATAATTTAAATAGGTTTTCATCTTAATATTATCAAGTTCGATATCAAAATTAACCAGAATTGGTACTCTGAAGATAATTTTTACTACTGACCTTATCTGTCCGAGTTCTATAATACCTATGCATATTAAGAATTCTGTAATCTTGTAAATGACTAAAGTAGAAAATCGGGTCAAACCCGATCCCACTACGCTCTTTCTTGGTGAAGGGTCATCTTGGTGTCAGCTTTGATGTCAATGCCAACCTCGTCTTAGTCAACCTGAATGGGGCAATCTTTGGATCATGATGGGCTCGACGTCCCAATTGTTGCATTTGGCTACTCATAGCTTCGGCCACTTGGGGTGACCCTGAACTAAATTCCATACTGGGACTTGCATAACAACTCAAATTTATCTTCAAGAATTCTGACTATATGCAAGATGTTCCTCTGTTCCTTCCTGGTCTTCTCTAAGGCTTGTGCCACCATTGGTTTCACTATCCAATAGGTTTCTACTAACTTAAAGTATTTGGTTTCTTTGGTCCTGGGATAATATGGGTCTTCAACCCATTCCTTTACCTCCTCTAGGATCTTCCCCTTTGTTGTGTTTTTCCTCTAAACTTGCACCACATCCTCAACTTCTGTCGTTGCCTTCTTCTATGCTTCAGAGTAGAGGTATTTAAATTTGGATCCCGCCATCCAAGCTGCTCGTGCAACCCTGGCTTTATTCATAGGCCCATGGGAGGAAGAAGCTTCTTCTCGCTTCCCCCTGAGCCGACCACCCTTCACCCTGTGCCTGGCCATGCTGCACCCACCTGTAACACTTGTCTTTCCATGCAATATCCTTGCATCCACAGACCACTACTCATGTCTATTCATCCCTACTTTCCTAATCCAAATCAGTTTCCCTCTCCACTCTCCGACCTCCCCGACCAACACTTGGAACACTTTACACTCTCAACCAACCCTGCACCCTAGACGACTTCCAGGGCTCAAGATCCAATTTAAAACTCAACCAATTAACTATTGAAGCTCCCCTCTCACTCGCGTTGGTGCGCTTATCCCATATTTTTGAAATGTAGGTCCGTTTAGAAAAGGGCCTCTCGTATGGTTCATGAATTACTTGCCTTACCCACCAAAACAACTCTTCATAACTTCTCTCGTCATCATGATTTCATAAGGTACCTTCCATGGTAGCTTCTGAATTTTCACCTTACTCTCCATTGAGAGTTGCGTACACCCACCGGTTCTCACACTTCACTTGTTTATTGAGATCATCAATTCCTCACTTGTGGTGACCCTGTACATGCCTCCTCCTCACCGGATTACCGACTCCAAATCCATGTCGACATGTCCTTGTTAAACCGAAGCAAATTAACACCTATCCTTGCCGTCCCATCAAGCTTCTGAGGTGTCATCACATGCCCGAGCCCAATCTCAACATCCATCACCCCACCTGAAAAAAAAAAAATTAAATTTTACTTTCACACACACAAAAAAAAAAATAACTTACATACATTAATAATATAATTTCATTTAAAAAAATTAAAAAAAAATCGTTACTCATAACTTGCTAATGTGAAAAATGGTAGAAAGTGCATCACCCTCCATACATGAGGGCACGAATATTGTGAATATTGGTTGGCATATCCTTGTGCTCAAGTACGACATCATTATGTAAAAGGAAACCCCTTTATGAGAGGGAATGGTATGTTCTCCAATGATTTCTTATCATACTTTTAAGACATTTTAATTAGAAAATTAGGTGCATGTTCAATTTCCCTTGCTACCTACCAACACCATCCACTCATATTAATAGAATGAAGCATGTTCTTTAATGATTTGCTTTGTTGTGCAGGTTTCGAGACATGATAGAGGTCATGCCATATAGTTGGTTTGGTTGTCTGCAAGACGAGTGAACAATGTGCTTTTTTTTTAAATAAAAGATTGATATTATTTCAAAAAGTCTAAAAACCATGCAAAAAATTTGAAGGACCTGGCGTCTATCTTGTCAAAAATGGAAACCAGAAGTAGACCCAGAAGTAGATTTCTATAACTATTTTGTTTTCAGAAGCGAAAATGATCAAGTAGCCTGTTAAAGGTCTGTCTATCATAATCATACAGACAGACCTTTAGGCCATTTTTGTAATGTCTATCATGATCAAGTAGCCTGTTAAAGGTCTGTCTATAATAAGGTTAAAAACTTTCGTTGTCTGTCC
>JASDQU010014782.1:223868-240189 GCA_032191745.1 Picea mariana | reverse complement strand
TGAAAGGATGTGTCACTTGGATAATAAGTAACTATTTATTTACTAAGTATATTTATACGTTGTATTATAAATATCATGTCATATATATATATATATATATATCTGGAAGAATGTATTCCCGATGTTGTCCAAACATCAACAATTCTTTCCAGTTCGAAAAGTGGATTGAGAAAATGGTCCAGATTGTTGATGTACCATAAACAACAACTTCCCATTGTGGTTAACATGGGGAGTGGTCTAGGGCAGTCTCTCTTCTTGAGGGTTACTCAAGAAGACTGGCCCACCTCGTCGGAAAACAATTTCTTATTGTGGTTAACATGATGAATGGTTGGTACAGGATAGTCTTTTCCTCTTGCGGTTAACAGAGGAAATGGTCCAGACAATCATTCCTTAGGGTGTATTCATTCTCTCCAGGCTGCACTTTGTTTAGTGTCGGAGGAATGGCCCAGGGTGGGGAATGGTCCAGGCTCAGCAATCAGGGAAAGGAATTCCTTAGGGCAGATTCATTCTCTCCAGGTTACACTTTGTTTAGTGTCAGAGGAATGGCCTAGGGTGGGGAATGGTCCAGGCTCAGAAATCAGGACAATTATTTTTCCTTGTTTGAGAAGAATAGTCTAGATAGCTCATCATTGATGTCTTACCTTTTGAGGGCAGATGTTCTTCCGGGATCTCACAGATGTGAGTGGAAGAATGGCCTAGATGATTCAGTTTATATCCTAACATTGTTTTTGTGCAAGTTGATATCGAATGATTGTTTTGAAGACTGTATGACAGTAGATGTATACTACTTTGGTGGATGTGTTCCACTGTTTGTGACTATACGTTACTGATCAAGTACTTGTTTGCTACTTGGTGTGGTAGTGTACCATTGGATTGTAGTTATGTACTACTATGGATAGACACAATTGTGTTCTATTTTGTTTTGATTTCCTTGAAAACTATCAGCAGTTTGGTAAATGATTATCAACCAAATGGATGATTAAAGGACAGAGATTTCCCCGACGAAAAATGGTTCAGAACATCTACTCTTCTAGGACGTATGTCCATATTAGAAGAGTGACTCTTGTGTCGCTCTGTGGAGTGAGCATCATGCCTGATTACTCAGATAGAGGATGGTTTCGAGAGATGATGTAGCTGATGACACTAATGATGATGATGGTGCTCATGATCTAGTCATAAGATAGTATATACAACTATGTTGATGCTACCGGGTGAATGGTATGTTTGTGCTCAAGACCATTACTTGTAATACCTCCCTAGCTAGGAGGGAGTGTTGATATTGTGGTAGCTACATGAGGTATTTATCACCACGTGTAAACCTGGTGAGAATAGAATAGTCCAGGAAGCAAGAGCAACCCTAATGAGTTGGCTAATAACCTTAGAAGACTTGTCGGCTCAAGAAGATAACTTATATTAGGTTATTAGCCTCCAAGAGAAGAAGTCGTCCAAAATAAATAATATATACTGAACAGGCAGATACCCAGAATGAGAATTCAGCCCAGGCAATTAGCCATAATTACTATAAATACAGGAGGCCAATCTTCATTATGGTAGCCAGTCTCATAATTGCAGAGCAACACTTGTGCACACTGCAGTGCCTAGTTTTGTGCGCAGGTTTGGAGGAGAGCTGCCGGTGCAGCTGCTGCAGCTAACAATTATGTTTTGTCTTGGAATATCTCTTGGCTAGGGTTTGGAATATCTGATCAACTCTTGTTGGTGTGCTATCCTTGGGGAAAGGTGCACTACCCTTTGTTTGGCTATCTAGCCTAGGGTTTGCTTTCAGAGTGATTCTCTGTCAAGGTTAAGGTGCTTGGAGGGTGGCTTCGGCCTATGGATGGGTGACAATAGATATATTGTCAATGGTAAAATGAGCACAATCCTTCATATTCTAATAGGCCTAACTTAACATGACGATCCATACATTATTTCTTAACTTGATAGAGTACAAGACTCTTGTTTTGTGTGGAGATTTGTAGAGAGCAAATGAGATTTCACCACAATGTCGAGGGAGAGCATATTAAGAGCGGGGCACATTTTCTCAATTCTCGAGGAATGTTTGAGGAAGCTCTCAGATACTATGCACTTTCTTTCTCTTGAACCAATAACACATAATTTGAAGGAAGCAAAACTCTAAAAACAAAGGGGTAGTAGATCACTCCTTAGAAAGAAATTTCAATTGTACTATCCTATCTACTTCAAACACAACCAAAATATGAAAAATGGCGGTTACCTTCGTATATGAAATACAAGAACCTGTAATAAATGCAATTAAACCAATAACACATAATTTGAAGGAAGCAAAAGTCTAAAAACAAAGGTGTAGTAGATGCTCCTTAGATGGAAATTGCAATTGTACTATCGTATCTACCTCAAGCACAAAACCAAAACATGAAAGATGGTGGTTTCCTTCATAAATGAAATGTATGGATTCTAAAAAGTTTATCTCATAGGCAAGAAGTTCAAATCGAACCCATCATTTTCCCATCCTTGTTTTTCATTGAGATAACATAATACAATTGTGTGGCTAGTTCCCTGAAATTATAGTTCATGAATCCAATTATATGTTTTTTAATACATGTTTTTGTATTTAAACGAGAAAGAAGTGTGACTCTACGGCTTCGTTGAAAGCAATGGAAGCATATACGAGTGCAATTTTAATCACCATTTTTGACTTCATAAAATCCCATTACCGTATATATTTTCAGGGAGTCTTTGAATTTACATGAGTCAAAGATTTAGATAACGAGCAACCATTTTTTTTTATTTATGCACTTCAACAAAAGCACACAAAAATGTAAAAAAGAAAAATAAATAAACTCGATATTTTTGTGAGACATTATATATTCAAGGCACAAAAGTGGAATGGTGACAAAATTTAAGGTGGACAGGGGGGGCATTTATACCTACAACCTCTACAATGGCAGGAGTTTTAGTGGTACAAGGAACTTGACTAATTAATAAGTCTTGAAATTGAGATCCTTTTTGCATGGAAATTGATGGTGATCCTGCTACAACCAAAACCCTCCGTGCGTCATTTCATAGAGCCAATGTAGAATGTGCAAAATTTCAGCAATAAACTATGGATAAGAGCAACGAAGGTGAAGGGATTTGAGGAAAGCTTGTGAAATAAGAGAAGTGAGCGTGGCTATCTATAGATTCGAAGTGTGTGCCTTGCAAACAACAAGTCAAGTGACACACGATCTGACATGTGGTTGTGGATGTGGCTACTTATGATAGGGTTTCACACGAGACAGTTGGTGGGCTACAAGAGGCCCCAGACAAACAAAAAAATTGGTAGAGAACCTCTCCCTTGAAAGAATCAATCAAGGATTTGATGCTACTTTCTTTGCAATAGGCAATAGGGTCAAGCAAAGACAACACTAGGAGTTCTTGAAAGACACATAAAACCACTTTATTCATGATTCAGATGAATGTCGGTGGCCTCCCACCTATTCCAACTGGTTCATTTTGGCAGTTTTTTTTCTAGTTTTCGGGTCCCTAACTTGTGGGGTCGTTTTGAGGCCCTAAACAATGCTTTTAGAGTTCTCCATAGTCGAAAATTCCCTTTGAAAGATCATAGCTAATTGTATAGTCCTCAGATAGACCTTTCCAATGGGCTATAGTGCGCCTAAAACAGAGATCATATGCAAAAGTTACGATCCCGAGAAGTTGATGTACTAACTTACCCAAACGGGGCCCACATGACTTTTGGTGCTTCATCTCCTAGGGTTAGGTTTTTGGCATTCATGTTTATTGTAAAAAGGCCTTCAAAGCCTCATTGTAATCATCTTCTTGCGAATGAGTGCAGCCATCACATCTCTTCTAAGAGATAAGTCGCCACCATTCCAGCAAGCTTGTTTTCCGCTGCATTTTACAGTTTCAACTTATTTTCTTATTGAATAGAAAACCGATTTTACTGTATTTCTGTTATTCTGTGTTAAGCATCTTTTAATAATCTGTATTCATTTCATTTTTCTCATAAAATATGGATTAGTGGTATCAAAGCGATCTGCTCGTTGTTGTCTTAATGCATGTCCCCAACAAGGTCAGGGTACAAAGAATTGGGTCTCTAGCTTGTTTCTCTTGAGGACAAAAGCTCTCGCACACCCAACCGACCTCTCATGGCAGGAGAAAAGAAAGACAACGGGACATGAGATCCTTTCAAAATGTTGCTTGAGGAATCCCTCACACAACAGAGGAACGAGATGATGGATAGTTTCGCGCAAATCCTTCGGTGGCTACCAACAAGCGACACATCTTGCTCGAGCGGAGGCGCCGCCCCCTTCAAGGTACAAATCAACTTCAATATTCCTATATTTGAAGGTTAGATAGATGCATATGTTGTAGACTAGTGGTTGAATCTACTAGAAGGGTATTTTTCTGTCCATAACTTTTCAAATAGAGAAAACATTACTTTTGTGCTCCTCAAAGTCGTTCCCCATGTCAAAGATTGGTGGGAAACTTTCCGTGACCAAAAAGAAACATAGGAACCCTCATTATTTAAAGTCACTACCACCCGAGAATCCATCAGGGATGCTATTAAGGAACAATACTACCTTGTCGGAAGTTATGATGATTTGTATACCAAATGGACCACACTGCGGCAAGAAAGAGACAAAGCAGTTCCAGATTTCACAAATATATTCCATACCTTGCGCACCAAGCTGGGTATCAAAGATTCAGAGTGAGATCTAGTGCTCTACATAGATACATCCAGACCGAAATGGAATTTGTGGACATCTCCTCCTTGGGCACGACCTATCGATATGTCGTCAAAATCGAGCAGAAGCTCAAACAAAAGACGCGACAATTTGGGCCTAGGAACCCCTCCTAGAAAAAACCAGGAAAGGGCGGCCCCAACCTACAGAACAAAGGATAGAGAAAAGATGGACAGTATCAGGACAATCAATCCAAGCCGCAAGCAAATAAGGAAACTAGAAAGACAAAGAAGGATACTGGGAAGTGGTGCAACTTCCATAAGATCCCTTGGAATAACATTGCCGATTGCCGCTCAAAGAAGTCGTTGGTGGACGAAGTGAAATCCTATGAACCAGAGGTGGGTTCTCACTCCTAGGCATAACACTGCCAATTACCTCTCAAAGCAGTCGTTGGTGGCCGAAGTGAAATCCTATGAATCAGAGGTGGGTTCTGATTCTGAGTCAGAACTAGAAAGGGGAAGACAGATCATTGATGTGGAACCCAGTGCCACCGTTTCTACCACCAAGCTCCAGCCTGGTGAACCAGATGAGCCATAATAAGGCGAGCACCTTTTCCATTCGCAGATTTGGGTAAAAGGAATCCCACTGCACTTCATCGTTGATAGCGGTAGCCTGAAGAACCTCATCTCAACAGAGGTCGTCAAGCGACTGACCCTGCCGACAACGCCACACCCACAACCCTACACCATTGGATGGATCTGTCGAGGAAGCGATCTTTGTGTCAACCAATAGGGTTGACTGTTGTATGACATCAAGCCCTTCAAAGACGAGTTATTGTGTGATGTTACTCCTCTCGAAGTTTGTAATGTTCTTTTGGGCCAACCTTATTTATGGAAACATCATGTTGTATATGAGTCTAGGCCTCGTAGTGTTATTATTACCTTGAACAGGAAATTGTACAAGATATCCGAGGTAATCCCTCCTAGTGCTATTTCCTTGATCTCTGCCAAGCAATGCAGGAAGGTCATCTCTCAGACCAGAAAATTTGTCTTCTTCATGATTCACTCTCAGAGTAAGCGAAACATCGCAACCACATCCAGGGCCTCCGCGGCCAATATCTCCACACAACAAAAGCAAGTGGATAAGGTAATGGAAGAATACTCAAATATCTTCTCCTCTCCTACTGGGGTACCTCTGCACTGCCAAGTCAAGCATCCCATCGATCTGACCCTAAGAGCACTGCTACCTAATGGGCCGGTCTACTGCCGCTCTTTGTTAGAAAACAAGGAGATCAAGCGGCAAATCCAAGAACTGCTCCACAAGGGGCACATCCGTCCCAACTCATCACCTTGTGGGAGACCAATCATATTGGTGCAGAAGAAAGATGGTACCCGAATCCCTGAATCGATGACCTCCTTGATCAACTCACGGGGGCCAAATACTTCAGTAAGATTGATCTGAATTCTCGCTACCACCAGGTCCCAATAGAACACATAGATGTATGGAAGACCACCTTTAAGTCAAAAGAAGGTCTTTTTGAATGGTTGGTCATGCTCTTTAGTTTAACAAATGCTCCAACAAATTTTATGAGATTGATGGACGATATCCTATGACCTTTCACTAGTACTTTTGTAGTGGTGTTTCTAGATGACATCCTCATCTACAATAAGACTTGGGTGGAACACTTGCATCATATTCATCGGGTTCTGCACACCCTGCGATAGCACAAACTATATGCAAACTTGGAAAAATGATCCTTCGGCATGGACATGGTCCATTATTTAGGCTACATTGTTGATCAAAATGGTGTGCATATGGATCCAGCCAAGATCCAGGTCATTTGTGACTGGCCAGCCCCAACCACACTCACTGAGATTCAGAGCTTCTTGGGCCTCACCACTTTCTATCGTAGGTTCATGTTGGGATTCTCTCATATCGCATGGGCCCTCAACCAAGTAACTAGGGGTGGCGGTAAGGAAAAAATTGTGTGGGGCATGTCCCAACAAAAATCCTTTGATGACTTGAAGCAGCGTTTGTGCTCATCCCCAGTACTTTCATTACCGGACTTACATCATCCCTTTGATATCGAGACAGATGCTTTAGACTATGCTGTGGGTACCGTTCTCATTCAACACGACCACCTCATGGTGTATCATAGTGAGACACTATCAGATGTTGTTCGTAAGTACCCTACTTACGACAAAGAAATGTACTCCATTGTGCAAGCCTGCCACCAGTGGAGACATTACATTATGGAGAAGGAGACAGTCATCCACACTGATCACAAGCCATTATAGTTCATGCAGACCCAATACAAAATGCAGAATGATCGTCATTAGAAGTGGTCCACATACTTTCAACAATTCCACCTCAACATCAAGTATAGAATAGGAAGTATCAACTGAGTTGTTGATTGCCTCAACCGACCTCCAGTCACGACACTCACCACGATGCTAGAATTTTGCATTCATGAGACCTCTGGATGGCCCCACCTTTATGAGACACACCCCGACTTCTTCACCACCTACCAAATGTTTGGAGCAAACTCAATGGTCACTAATTTCCATATTCAGGACAGGTTGTTGTGCCGTCTTGGCCATCTATGCGTTCCATCAAGCGAGTGCGCGAAGATGATTTGGGAAGCTCACTACAGTCGGGTGACAAGACACTTTGGTGTCAAAAAGACAGTGGCAGTGTTGCAAAAACATTTCTATTGGCTAAAACTTCGACGGGATGTCAGCAAGTATATCAGGTCCTGCACCGCCTGCGCTATTGCCAAACCAATCACTAAGAAACAGGGCCTATACACCTCTCTTACTACTCCTGACAAGCCGCGGGAATCCATATCAATGGACTACATGTCAGGCCTCCCGTCCACCAAGAGGGGAAATGACTATGTTTTTGTGGTTGTTGATCACTTTTCCAAGATAGCGATTTTAGCCGCCTGCAAGAATAACATCAATGCATAGGCCACTGCCAAGCTCTTATTTGAACGCGTCTGGGTACACTTTTGGATCCCACAAACCATTGTCTCAGATTGAGATAGTTGGTTCCTCAACACATTTTGGTCGAGCCTCTGGACACTGTTGGATACCAAGTTCACCAAATCCACTACCTTCCACCCCCAGACAGATGACCAAAATTAGGTCGTCAATCAGATGATCGTACATATCTTGCACATGTACAATTCCAAGCACCCACGCACATGGGATGAGAGTCTTCCCTATGTCCAACATAGCTACAACCGAGCCCTGCATAGCTCAACTGGCCACAACCCTTTTCAGGTGGGGTTGGGATTCCAACCATTGGGCCCCATGGATGTTGCACTACCGCTGACGAACACCTCATCCGACTTGTCTCCTGCTTCACCAGAAGCTGACAAATCCACCCAATTCATTGAGAGGATCCATCACATCTGCTAACAGGTTCAGGATATTTTATAGAAGTTCGATGCCAAGTACAACAACGCCATGATCAACACCGGGTGCCACATAAGTTTCAGGTGGGCGACAAAGTTTGGTTGCGCTTGTAGAAAGAACACGTTACAGGGCCTCATCGGAAGCTTCATCCACTCCGATATGGGACATACACCATCACCAAGGCTGTGGGTGACAATTCTTTTGCGCTCAACATTCCCACTTTCCTTGGCCTGCACCCAGTCTTCAACGTGGCTCTCTTTCGACCATATTTCCCACCATTATTGGACACCTCAGAGATAGCAGAGCAATTGACACCAACATAGCTCAACCATTAATGCATGCAACAAGCATCGAGTGATCAGATTGTGGACACACATATCAAGGGCACCCGACAACAAAGGATCCAACTTTATCGAGTTGTCAAAGCAAGGCAGCTCCTACGACAAGGCAAGTGGCTCACCTGGGGCCAAATTCAGCAGAAATTTCCTCATCTGATGGGGGAACTCAATGCAATGGAGATCATTGCTTCCTAAGGGGGGAGGATTGATCCATATGAATGTTGGTGGCCTCCCACCTATTCCAACTGGTTCATTTGGATAGTTTTCTAGTTTGACAATTTTTTCCTAGTTTTCCGGTCTCTGGCTTGCGAGGTCGTTATGAGGCCCTAAACAACGTTTTTAGGGCTTGCCACAGTCGAAAATACCTTTTGATAGATTGTAGTAGAATGTGTAATCCTCGGATAGACATTTCCAACAGGCTATCGTGCGCCTAAAATGGAGATCGTATGCAAAAGTTACGACTCCAGGAAGTTCATGTACTAACTTACCCAAACGGGGCCCACATGACTTTTGGCGCTTCATCTCCTAGGGTTAAGTTTTTGGTTGTCTAGGGTTTTTGACATTCCTGTTTATTGTAATAAGGCCTTCAGAGCCTCATTGTAATCATCTTCTTGCGAATGAGCACATCGTCACATCTCTTCTCAGAGATAATCCGCCACAATTCCAACAAGCTTGTTTTCCGTTGCATTTTACAGTTTCAACTTATTTCCTTATTGAATAGAAAACCAGTTTTACTATATCTCTGTTATTCTATGTTAAGCATATTTCAAAAATCTGTATTCATTTTGTTCTGCTCATAAAATCCAGATCAAATCATTCCCATTGTCAGTGTGAGTTTTTTTATGACGTAATGACCTCTATAATTCACTTGTACTAAAGCTAGTGCAACATGCACCTTCCATCCCACAATCACCAAGGATTTTCCTTGTGAAGAACCAATTGACAGGCTTTCCAAGGGTTCCATGATAGATTCAAATTTTTTTGGCGTTAGGGACAATTAAAGAATCCATAGACCTTACAATGTGAGTTGTAGGTATAGGGATCATAACCCCAAAATTTGCTATACATAGAGACCGGGATAATGTAAGCATCATATCCCTCACACGATTCCCCTTGTTGCTTCTCGAAGTAGTGGGGAGACTCAGACAATTATGTCGGCCTTTAGTACTATAATGTTGGCAAGTACAATGACATTGGGAGGGCCAACAACTGGCTAGGCTCAGAGGAAAAGTGGATGAGCATTTGACACATAGGACAAGTGGATCAAGGTGGCATATTTCCATAAGAGGCATAAATATGACAAAGGCTTATATATGACCACCCCTTTAAAAGAAGCTCTCCCTTAAATAATTGTAGAAAACTATATTGAACATATAAATTTGTGTTGTCTTACATGATTTATGTCTAGGTTCACATATGATCCTAATTCTCTCACTAGAGGGCATAGAATATGTGATCCTAGACTCCATTTTGAAAGCTATGGAAAATGCTAAATATGTATGTGAAACTTATTAAATCACTTTTCAAAATCTAAAATTTGACCACTACTTCTCCTTAAATCCATGTTTGATGGTTCACAAAGCTTGCTTAAAATCTGTAAATCAATGTGTTAGTAACATTTCTTGTCCGGGGCACAAGAGTATTCAAGTCTGCAAGTCGCAGGAGAAGCGCCCGAGCATAGCATGGGAGAATCCCTTTCCCAGTTATGAGTCAAGCGAGCGGGCGAGGTTTTGCTGTCGGCAGCCGAGATCTATCCACGAAGTAGATCAACGGTCATCGGGATTTCGGGGCTGCCAAGTTACCCGATATATAGCGTAAGAGAAAGCGCCTATATTTTAAAGCTAAGTCTGGGTTGTTCAATCCATTGACGCGTGGCGCAATATCTGGTCACATCGGCATATTGACATTTGGGAGTTCGAGGGGTAAAAGTCCCTCGTCATTTCACATCTTGAAACCCCGAACCCCGAAATGTCGATAAGCGATCTTCAAAGCCGAGCTCACGGTCTTAGCGCCAGGTCACATCAAGCGAGCCTGCAAATGGGGGCAGCCCCCTTTATAATAGCATACTATTTGGGCCGTTCATTTGAAGGACGCGCGGCACACATCCGTGTCTTGTCGGCATTCGGGAGTTCGAGGGGCAAGCGCTCCTCATCACTTCACTTCCCGAAACCCTGAACCCCGAAATGCCGATAGCGCCCAGAATCGGGCCCGTGGTTTTGGCGCCTGGTCGTAAAGGAACAAGCCTAGAGGAGGAGCACTAATGTTTATCATTTGGCCACTCGGGTTCCAAAGCGCCGAATTGAGTTTCAGAGGAGGGCACTGTGTTCTCCAGACACTGATTCGACGTGATCTAAATCCCGGTACCTGCTGGGAATAAATGAAGAAGAGAGAGGGTGGTTGAAACCTCACCTCACTCATTAATTGCAAAGTATGGCGGGTCTGGCAGGCGGTTTGCTCGAGAGGGTCCTGTATCCCCTTTTTCCAAAAGAGCCATGCCCGAGTTCTCGACTAGCCAAAGGAATTCTGCACATGCTAGCTCGACACTTAATGGATCAGCTACTCCCCTTACTAGTGCCACACACAGATAATATGGCGTCTGTCATAGGCGCCCGATCATCCTGATTCTGCATGGGCAGGCTGTCAGAAGACATGCAGATGCAATGTTTTAATTACAGTGTCTCATTTTCGCTGCTGTATTTGTTTTTTGAGTATATGTAGGCGTTTTCGCCATTTTTGTAGGGGGATGGTTGAGCAAAGCTCCCGATTGTAAATTTTTGATGAAGCACTGGTCACTTTGGTTAATGTATAAGGCATTTGAGACTTCTTACTTTATGGATTTCAGCTTCTTTTTCATCTCTGTTTACTGTGTTAGAACGGCTCAGAATTAGAGGATCCAGTCGAGTTGTAGCTGTTATAGGATGATGTAGGTTGGATCACTGTAGCAGTTACATTGTTTCTAATAAGTTCCTGTTATTTTCGTAGCGCTGAATGACTTAGAATTGGAGGATCTAGTTGAGTCACTCTTCAGCTCCTTGAAGCTCTGGACCAAGAGGATCTTGGCTTCTGAGTTTTTCATCCTCAAGCTTCCGAAGGCCTGTTGCCCGAGGCAGTCTTGCTCAACCTTTTCACAAGTCTTCCCTCTGTCACCCTTTAATCCATTCACTGACAGAAGTTGGATCAAGACCTCCCTTGTAGCATACATACCAAGCCCAGTCTCCTGAGTCAAAGTTTTATCTTCTTGAGTCTTTACCCATTTGATCACCCCCATTTATTAAATCGTGACATAAAAATGACGGGCGTTGGGCTCTGCTCTTGCAAGCAATCCAGGAGTGACTTCTGACGCTAACATTTCTTGCGCCATTGCCAGGGACGAAGTTGAAGATTTTCCCTGGGTAGAATGACATTGAGCCTCTGATTCTGAAGGTGCATCAGACATCAGAGCCCTTCAAGATTGCTACTGTTCACCTGGCGACTCCACTGTGGCGACTCCATTGTTTCCACTTCATTGTTTCAGTTGTGGCTACTGTCGACACACCTTAAAGCTGACCCAGAGGAGCTTTCTCGAGAAGGTTTTAGCAGCTTCTTTCTCAGCATGAGAAGCTTCCTGGGATAACAACAACGTTAGGATCTGGCCTTTGATGGTGAACAAGGACCAGACACATTTGAAGCTGTGTATCTTTCACCTGTTTACTCCATTTTTTTGATTCAAGGATCAATTGGCGACTGCTCCTGATCCTTGAATCATGGAGTCGCCAGGTGAAAGATACACAGGTTAGAACAACACAGGTTCGATATGGAGAAAATCCTTGCTTGCAGGTTCGCTCCTTTTAATTTTTCCGCTATTCCTGGTTTTCCTAATGTTGTCCCCTCTTCGAATGAGTGGGGCGATTATTTGCCCATATTTGGAAGATGTGAAGAGGACAACCCTACTTGGCACCTCAGGGAGTTTCATGAACTCATGCGTCAGTGGGAGATACATCATGAGGATGTATTACTGAAGATGTTCATGTTCTCGTTAGTAGGAGATGCACGTAAATGGTATCATTCTTTACCCCCTGCTAGCATTTCTTCACTCTCAGAGTTTCATGCAGCTTTCATCGCCTATTGTCAGAAGTTTTATCCCTCCGAGTTGATTTGTCATAACCGTGGTGAGGGATACCACAACTCTGTACAAAATGGAGCTATTTCTGACATAGGCTGTGAGGATGATCCTGATGACCTGGATCGGAAATCATTCCTTTCTCCTCCCCATTCGTCTGCATCAGAGGAGTGTTATGGAAGTGATGAAAATACCAGGGAGGAAGAAGACACCCTGAGCGAGCTGAGGGAACAGGTGAAGTATCTCTCTGCTCAATTAGAAAGGTTGAAATCCGAAGACTGTGCAGAGGATCTTCCAGTCTCCGAGGCAGATGTTCTAGATGGCTCTTTCGAGGAGATTATTGAAGATTTTGTAAACGCATTAACTTCTGCCCCCGATGAGCTTGCTATCTCAGATCAATACGATGAAGAGGTAGTTGTGGAAGAGGATTGTTCTCTTTTCCTTCACGAGATTTCCCATGATGTGTTTACATTTGGGGTCGACACAGAGGAGCGGGGGATAGTTCCATTTCTGCAAATTAGAGAAGCTCTTTCCCCCCCCGACTTTGATGATTATCTGGAAGAGGAGCAGCAGAACCCCACATCACCTTTTGCTGATCAGAATGACCAGCCTTTTTATGACAACTATGAATCATGTTCTGAGCTGGAAACGCAGGACTTCCAAGAGCAGATCTTTCCCACAGGTCCTGTTTATGACGATTATGAATCTGACCCGGGGGAGAGCCAAGAAGAGGAAAAAGAACCAGAGGAGTAGTTTGCCCTTTATTCAGAACCAGTCAGTGAGAAGCCACCACCTGAGATCAGTGAGCCCACTTCAGTTATTCACTCGCCTATGCTTATCAGAGATATTCGACCGCATGTGAACAACTGTGTAGTAGAAGAAGCTGCTTGTCGCCAATTTTCTGAAATTCCCCGCTCATTCTATGACCCTGTCAACGGATACATGGAGTGGCATGTCCTTTATGCCTTGGAGCCGCCCTATTCCATATCAACTTCACCCTGTAAGGAGAAGTTGAAGAGTGTATCCATTCTGCTGTCACGATTACACTATCTGCTGGTGATCATCAACAGAAGGAAGGAACTTCTATCTAGGAAGCTGCTTGAATGGCTATGGTGGAAGTTTTCTTTCACCTAGCCCATGTAAAATATTTTATTAGCATTAGGACTGTATATAAATAAGCTCCTTTGAGCATGTAGCTTTATTTTGTTACTTTTATTTTTCGGCCTGTATTTTCAGCAGCAGGATGTTTTGAGACTGACTCCATAGCCCAACAACAAGGCACTGAAGCTGCGGAATGAGTTCTTAGAGAATCACAGGGATGAATCTATTCCCCATGGAGCCTAATGTTAGTAACATTTCTTGTCCGGGGCACAAGAGTATTCAAGTCTACAAGTCGCAGGAGAAGCGCCCAAGTGCAACACGGGAGAATCCCTTTCCCAGTTACAAGTCAAGCGAGCGGGCGAGGTTTTGCTGTCAGCAGCCGAGATCTATCCATGAAGCAGATCAATGGTCATCGGGATTTTGGGGCTGCCAAGTTACCCGATATATAGCGTAAGAGAAAGCACCTATATTTTAAAGCTAATTCTAGGTCGTCCGATCCATTGACGCGTGGCGCAAGATCTGGTCACATCGGCATATCGACATTCGGGAGTTCGAGGGGTAAAAGTCCCTCGTCATTTCACATCTCGAAACCCCGAACCCCGAAATGTCGATAAGCGATCTTCAAAGCCGAGCTCACAGTCTTAGCGCCAGGTCACATCAAGCGAGCCTACAAATGGGGGCAACCCCCTTTATAATAGCGTACTATTTGGGCCGTTCATCTGAAGGACGCGCGACGCACATCCGTGTCTCGTCGACATTCGAGAGTTCGAGGGGTAAGGGCTCCTCATCACTTCACTTCCTGAAACCCTGAACCCCAAAATGCCGATAGCGCCCAGAATCGGGCCCGTGGTTTTGGCACCTGGTCGTAAAGGAACAAGCCTAGAGGAGGGGCGCTAATGTTTATCATTTGGCCACTCGGGTTTCAAAGCGTCAAATTGAGTTTCAGAGGGGGGCACTGTGTTCTCCAGACGCTGATTCGATGTGATCTAAATCCCAGTACCTGCTGGGAATAAATGAAGAAGAGAGAGGGTGGTTGAAACCTCGCCTCACTCATTAATTGCAAAGTATGGCGGTCTGGCAAGCGGTTTGCTCGAGAGGGTCCTGTATCCCCTTTTTCCGAAAGAGCCATGCCCAAGTTCTCGACTAGCGGAAGGAAGTCTGCACACGCTAGCTCGACACTTAATGGATCAACTACTCCCCTTACTGGTGCCATGCGCAGATAAGATGGCATCTGTCATAGGCGCCCGATCATCCTGAGTTTGCATGGGCAGGCTGTCAGAAGACATGCAGACACAATGTTTTAATTGCAGTGTCTCATTTGTTGTTGTTGTATTTTTTTTGTGAGTATATGTAGGCGTTTTCGCCATTTTTGTAGGGGGATGGTTGAGCAAAGATCCCGATTGTAAAGTTTTGATGAAGCGCTGGTCGCTCTGGTTAATGTATAAGGCATTTGAGACTTCTTACTTTATGGATGTCAGCTTCTTTTTCATCTCTGTTTACTGTGTTAGAACGGCTTGGAATTGGAGGATTCAGTCAAGTTGTAGCTATTATAGGATGATGTAGGTTGGATCACTGTAGCAGTTACATTGTTTCTAATCGGTTCCTGTTATTTTCGTAGCGCTGAACGACTTAGAATTGGAGGATCCAGTTGAGTCACTCTTCAGCTCCTTTGAAGCTCCGGACCAAGAGGATCTTGGCTTCTGAGTTTTTCATCCTCAAGCTTTCGAAGGCCTGTCGCCCGAAGCAGTCTTGCTCACCCTTCTCACAAGTCTTCCCTCTATCACTCGTTAATCCATTCACTGACAGAAGTTGGATCAAGACCTCTCTTGCAGCATACATACCAAGCCCGGTCTCCTGAGTCAAAGTTTTATCTTCTTGAGTCTTTACCCATTTGATCACCCCCATTTATTAAATCATGACATAAAACTGATGGGCGTTGGGCTCTGCTCTTGCAAGGAATCTAGGAGTGACTTCTGACGCTAACACAATGCATCTTGATTCCTAGCACTAATTGTCTACAACACTGTCCAAACTAGGTGAAATATACATATATCACATTTCCCTTTATTTTCTCATGTGGTTTCTAAGATTCAACATCTTAAAATTGAGGAGAGAGGACATATTGAAGGTTGGTAAAATGACCAACATGCATAAATAATATAAGATAGGGTAACAATCACTAACTTTAATTTGTAACGAATATAAAGGGATAACTCTTTCTCAAAAGCATTGAAAACCATAAATTAGTTTTTTAAAATCCTTTTTAAAACAAACACACCTCCGCAATCATAGCGTTTCATTCCCATGGGAGATTATCTCAATGGTTGCTATTGGTTATTGTGGTAACCAAAGAATGACAACAACTTGCGTGTTTTATAGTGGATGGTTTTCCTATGCAAAAACCATTGAAAGGTTTCTTCTTAGCGGTCACCCAGGATTCGTTGGTTTGAAAGCTCTAACCCCATATTATAACCGTTGGCTATTGATGTTGTAGATCTAGAATGGAAGCTCACATACATTGGGTGCATAGCTGTCTAGAATGAATTGAAAACTACCCTCTGTCTCTACACTTAAAAATGCCATATCTCTTTCAACTTTTCATCACAATGATTTGTTTCAAATCCAATGAGATGATATTTCACTACTACTTCCAATAAGATTCAAGATTTGATCTAATCTAAGTTTTCAATCCAATCAGATTTGACG
>JASDQU010014782.1:190738-203993 GCA_032191745.1 Picea mariana | reverse complement strand
TTCAACAGTCGCAAGTACAAGGGGTGAAGGTTTTAGGTCTTTGAACATCGCGAAACCCCGAACCCCGACAGCACTGAAAGCACCGAAACTGGGGCCCACGACATCACGAGACACTTTCAGCCGTCCATCCAAAGGGGACACCTGGCGGCAAACTGAGCCATCTCGGCGTTTCGCCCATCGCGATTCCAAGGCGCAAAAAGCAGCTCCGTTATGTTCTGATGCATGAGGTGCCGGGAGAGTCCCGGACCCGGGCCCACAGTGTCATCGGGAGAGTTAAGAGCCGTCATATCTAGAGGGACGCATGGTGCCAGATTAAGCCGTCTCGGCGAATCGCTCATCGCGATTTCGATCAGCAAAGATCAACCCCTTCATATTCGTGAACGACGAAAGCGCATTGGGAATAAGCACATGGTCACAGCCCATGGTCACTTGGGGAGAGGAAGGAGCTGCATAAAGAAGGCCAAAGGCGCCGAGTTCAGTTATAGAGGGGATCATCGCGATCTCCAGATGCCATCGGACCCGATCTCAATATTGTTTCTAACATTGAAGTAAATGAAGGCAAGAGTGGCTGGTTGAAACCTCCTTTCATTCATTAAGTGAGGAGAATGGAGGGTCTGGCGAGCCGCCTGCTCGCAGAGGTCCCGTGTATCAATTTTCTCAAAGAAGCCATGCCGAAGTCCTCAACTCGACAGAGAAGTCTACGCACGCTAGCCGAGCACTTAATGGCTCAGCTACCCTCCTTACAGGAGCCATGCATAGTTAAGATGGCGCTTAAAGAAGGATATCAGTACGAGTTGAATGAAGGGACACCAAGCTTTGGGAGACTGGACGCGCCTCTGTGAGGTGAATTTTCCTAAGTATATAGACTCAGTCTTTGTATTTTTGTAAGTATCGATGGTTGAGCAAAGCTCCCGATTGTAAAGTTTTGATGAAGCGCTGGTCACTCTGGTTAATGTATAAGGCATTTGAGACTTCTTACTTTATGGATGTCAACCTCCTTTCCGTCTCTTGTATACTGTGTTAGGACAACTCAGAATTGGAGGATCCAGTCGAGTTGTAGCTATTATAGGATGATGTAGGTTGGATCACTGTAACAGGTACATTGTTTCTAATCGGTTCCTGTTATTTTCGTAGCACTGGATGACTTAGAATTGGAGGATCCAGTTGAGTCACTCTTCATCTCCTTGAAGCTCTGGACCAAGAGGATCTTAGCTTCCGAGTTTTTCATCATCAAGCTTCCGAAGGCCTGTTGCCTGAGGCAGTCTTGCTCACCCTTCTCACAAGTCTTCCTTCTTCCACCCTTTAATCATTTACTGACAGAAGTTGGATCAAGACCTCCCTTGTTTTCTACACACCAGGCCCAGTTTCCCGAGTTAAAGCTATATTATCTTGAGTCTTTACCCATCTGATCACCCCATTAAACAAATCGTGACATAAAACTGATGGGCGTTGGGCTCTGCTTCTGCAAGCAATCCAGGAGTGACTTCTGACGCTAACAGGATGCGTATATAAAATTAAGTGGAATGATAATATATATATTTTTCTATCTATTATTTAAATAAATTAAAATTTTAATATTGTGATTTGTTTTAATTTCTTAATGTTTTATTTATTGTTTTTTAAATTAATTTATTAATGCTTTGTTATTGTTTTTAAACCAATTTTTTGGATGCCATGTTATTAACATATTTTTATCTACTTATTATGTATTTTAAAAATTAATATGTGATTACTTATTATGTATTTTAAAAATTAATGTGTGATTATATTATTGATCATCAAATATTTAAAAAATTATATATATAAGAGACTAAAACTTTGTATTATATAACAATTGTGCAATAGAAAACATAAAAATTCTAAATTACAAGTACAAAAATCTAGCTCGTGGCCAAATTTCGTTATACTATTGTAAGACTATGAAACATGCTTACTATCCAAAAAGTGGCCAAAATTTGTTATACTATTGCAAGACTATGAAACATGCTTACTATCAAAAAAAATTACAAGGATCTTTACAATAGTATATTGGAGTATGGACGATGCTTCTTCTAGCAAAACTTCTCAAATTGCACTCGATACAGATCATTGGCGACTCCAAATTGGTGATTGAGTGGTGCAAAGGCAAAGGAAAGTTAAACAATATCGCACTAGAGGGCTGGAAGGATCACATTAACAGGTTACGCATCTACTTCATCAGTCTTAATTTCACTCATTCCTACAGGGATTATAATAAATTGGCAGATGAAATGTCTAAAAGGGCTCTCCTGTACATTGAGCATGTAGGCAAGATAATATACACCCGATGGACTGATAACACGTCGGGAATCCCACTCTACATCAATGTCTTTGGTAATCACTACTCAAATCTGGAAGGTTCTTATCATGATATGGAGGCAATATTAATGTAATTCCTTTGAGCTCCTCCCTGACTGACAACAAGATTATGATATCATAGAGTCGCCGAGGATGGGGATTAACATTATTCAAACCCAAAAGGTTCAATCAGGAGGCGCTAATACTGTAATTCTTTGGAGCTCCTACCTAACCGACAACAAGATTATGATACCACAGAGCCGTCGAGGTTGGGGATTATCAGAATACCATAGGATGATATATCCACAGTTTCTGATATTAGAAAAAATCTTTCAGTTCTGGGAAGTCAATAGAGCACTTTCATCATAGTTTTGTATTATAACACAATTATATTATGAAAAATATAATGAGTAATTTTCTTTTCTGGAAAAAACAGTATTTCTTTACAAACTGCCCCATCAAAAACATGACCTTGTAGTGCATTAATTATTATTACCATAATTTGAGATCCCATGTGCTACGGTTTGAGGTGGAGATTCTTCTTCAACTTCCATTGGAAAAATCCATGTCCTCCTTTTCATTTCTCAGAAATTCCTTCACATGTTGTAACAGTGTAACATTTCTGGGAGATTTTGTCATGAATTCATCCACATGTGTAACATTGTAATGACTAAGACTCTAATAACATAATTTTAATGATCATCAAAGAATATAGTACCATGATTTAGTGGGCATCAATTTTAATACAATTACTCAGGTACTAAAATTGAAATGTGATTGGATTGTTGGTCATCAAATACTCAACAATTGAAATTAATATGTTTTAAACCACTATTAATGGCATATATAGATGATAAGTAAACAAAATGAGTCACTTTGTGAATTCATCCACATGTGCAACACTATAATGAATGAATTCATGAAGACTTACTACTATAGAATCTAGTAGATTTGATTTTGTTTCATAAACACCGAGTAAATTTTATTAATAAAAAAACTATACCCAAATCTCACAGTGAGGTAGTACATATAAGGCCTTCAAAAAGATACAGTGAGGTAGTACATATAATGCCTTAACTATGTTTTCCCAAATCCTATGGCCTTCAAAAAGATACAAAAACCAGTGGAGATTTTTGAACATAATATCCATAAGTAACATGAGAAACTACATCTCCTAGAAATAACATAAAGAGACTGCATAAGCTAGACTGAGAGTAAGCATTCAAGATCTAATGAGAATTTGAAAGAAATACTTATGTTGAGAGGCTTCTTTGGGGTTTCTCCATGTATTTTGTTTGTCCTCAAACTGTTGTTTATCGTTGAAACTGCAAAGAGGAGGAACCACGAGGTCATGGAATGGCCTAATCATATCGGTCTAAGTTGATGAATAGAAATCTTTCCAGACACTTAGAAGCTCAATTAGCCTTTCATATGTTAATCCATTGTGTTCATGGAGTATGTGAAACCACTCCATTGTTTCGAAGAAAAAAAATTGCAAACAATTTTGATCCTATCGATAATGGCCATAAGGTGAATGTCAAAGGGAGAGGTCCTTGAAACCATATGTTTGATGATCACTCTGGATTCCCCTAGGAATTTGATATGCTTAATATGCAAACTCGTGGCTACCTTGAAACCCTAGAAGAGGGCATAGGATTCTAACTTATTATTAGAAAGAGTGTCAATACTACATTCATAAGATGATTCGATGGTTCCCCTATGGTTGAGAATAAACCCTCCCACACCTACCTCCCCAGGATTACCTTTAGTTGAACCATCAAATAATAGTAAGAAGGAGTTTTGGAGAGAAGACCACTACTAGAATTCCATAGGAGTCATTCGAAGTTGCCAGCATGAATTGGGATGACTGATAGGAACCTCAAATTTGGAAGATTCAAGATTAAATTAGAGCCACCATTCTCTCTCATTGTGCTCAAGAAGTTATTGGGAAGAATTGTTCACTCTTTTGACACTAAAATGTTCCACCAGCAATACTTTGGCTCAGATGGCTACCTATTATGGAGATATTAAGTGGTGATTGAATATTGCTTGGTTGCAGGAAAGACAGATCTTCCAATAGATGAACTTGGGAAGGGCCAACCAAAATCGCTTGAATAATGGGTTGTCTTTGAAAGTTACCCTATACAAATATTCCCATTTGGAAAAGAGACTATTCCAATTGAAGGGGTGTTGATAACGATTATAAATGCCTGCTAGTGCACTTTCCCATACACAGATTGTGTAATCACAATTCAAAAAAATATGAGGTTTCCACTTCCTTTTTATATAATACACACCATGAAGGCCCATGCCAACCATGTTTTATCAGGTTCTCTTCCATGACAAGTTTCCCTTGAGCCAAAATCCAATAGAAGATGTTATTTTTTGGGAGTCCATGTGTATGCCATATTTTCTTCCCAATGAGAGATTTGGGAGGGAGATGGTCGATGGATAATTTAACTATAGAATCTAGTGGATTTCCAACAACATAATATAAAATTGAATTTTTCAAATAATTAATATATTAGCATAGTAGAATCCATAACAAAAATAGCATATTAGAATATGTAATAAAATAGCACATCCACAACATAAATGGTGAAATAAAACATGTACATCTCACTCTTCCTTGACATCACCCTGGTCCTCTTCCTCGCTTTCCATTATAACAAAGTTGTTCTAAAAAATATTTCTTGATCCCAAATCATGTCTTAATACAAACCAATAATCAATATACAACACATCTTTGTAAAAAAGAACACTTGTTTGCAATGTTTTGGGAAAGCATAAGGCTCCTTCTTTTCATCCCATGCCTTTTTTTATTTAATAGTACATATTATCCCACTATCACAATCTTTCTTTAAATTTCTCTAGTCAAAGGTATTCCACCGCTTGCACCTTAAAATAACACATTGGAAAGATGATAAGTCCTCTATTAGGTTTTGATCACGATGGCTAGCATGATTAGATTGGTCTAACTTGACCTCCACTCCACAACCAAACATGATATGTCCTCCATCTACCTCCTCAATATACAAATGATGGCCATATACCCATATAGATGGGAAGGAAAAAACCTATAAACATGTGGACAAAGGAMAATGTCACATGTCTATGAACCTGAGTAATAACAACATAATAGATGTTATAAATAAAACACGTAATATAAAATGAGCAATCAACATAGAGATATTATTACAGAGTCAGTGCACGCAATCCCTATGTTCAATGCATATTCTTCACTATGTAAGTAACAAACAAATGAACCATATATTTCTTT
Organism: Picea mariana; assembly: GCA_032191745.1. Classification (NCBI taxonomy): domain Eukaryota; kingdom Viridiplantae; phylum Streptophyta; class Pinopsida; order Pinales; family Pinaceae; genus Picea; species Picea mariana. The sequence goes on along the minus strand of JASDQU010014782.1, from coordinate 198,397 downwards.
GATCTAGTTGAACACCCAATTGTTGGGACAAATCATTGGAATACTTTCTTTTAAATGATCAGGATAAGGCATGCTCCTACCATTCAACCATTTGAATTATTTCCTAGCATTGTCCCATTTTATTCTCTTCTTTTAATACAATGCAACCCATGATTGAGTTGCATCTACCTTGTAAATAATAAATTTATTAATGACATCCATTTCTAAATTCATTGATGTATTCATGGAATCACAACAAAAGTATGATATCAAAAAAATCATTATCAAGTCTAGTGTAAACAATGAACCTATAAAAACTTAACCTAAGATAACCAGTTTATCGCTTATAATTCACCTTTTTCCATTGGTTTGGATTATCCCACTTTCAATTTTGTCCTCATCATGGTGTTCATCCCAAACCACTCCACCCAATGTATCATCAATTTTATTGATGTACTTACTAGCATAATCGAACAAATCGTATACCATGTACCACTCCATTATAGACCCCTTAGGTTTTACCCTTTTCCGAACAAAACCATTCAAATTTTTTGTGTACCTATCCTACAAGAACATCCAAAAACATGAGACCACCTCAATGAATTCAACCTCATCAACAAGGTGACTTAGAAGAAGGACTTGCAAGTTCATGAAACTTGTCAAGAGTTCGTTCTCCAACATACAAACTATCTAAGCTATCTCTCAATGCCACTATGGAATGCTATCCTTGTGAATATCCTTTGATGTAATCCAATGTACAAATGTAGATAATTTTGATATGGTTCTTTGTAGTCCCGGGGAAGTCATGGTTCACAAAACCATGCACACACAAAGAATAATGGCACTATAAAATAAACACGTAAGAAAAATTAAGTAGAGCATAATACTGTGAGTGCATACCATATAACCTACATTGAAGAAAACTATGTTTGTAATTCACATACCCTTAGAAGGTCCAGATGGTCATGTGATTTCAACCCCAACAATGATCTTCTATGGTGAATCAATGTTATAGAGTTGACCCATTTAAAGAATGATCCTTCCACCCAATACAACATCCTTCGCTAGAGATAGATCATTTAATCTATTCAAAATCCATGGGACATCACCATCTTTAAAAGAGCACAAGTGAGCAATTACTCTTCTATTTATTTTTTTCACCAATGATTTTTAGTATTAGAAGCTATAAGATATCTCCTCACACCCAATGTGTCAGTTTTTTTCAATGATATGTGCATCCATAAAGACTATGAAACATTTTTTAATATATGTATGGGATCTAGTATGTGGGAGATCTTAGGATGCTCATAATATAGAAGCTCATAAAGTACAAAATTATGTTTCGTCCCAATAGGAATTTTCTCCACGTAGGTGTCACAAAAATTCAATATCGTCAAACATAGGTCCCCCATTTGACTTGAAAAATTATGCTTCTTCCTTCTCCTTCATTGTTTCATATGCCCTAAGAAATTCTACCGGTGTCATTGTTTTATGTCTAGGAGTTCTTTACTATTTACTATTTTAAGTTCCTATAGTTATGGACCAAATAACCAAATAAGCATAGAAAATACTCAATTAAGTAATAGCATGCCTAAAGAATGATACAAGTGAATAAGTAACAATGTTATTTCGAGAGGGCGACCTCTTTTACACCTTATGTTTACATATCGCTATTGATGATCCCTAAAACTAGATATCCTTGGTACATATATGAGAAAAGGGGCATAATTACAAATAATTAGGCAACCAATAATGACAACTAATATAACAATAGCGATGTAATGGCCCATGTCCTAGAAGCTTAACATGCCCCTCCCATTCAAACAAACATATCCCTCAATGGTTGATTAGCTATGGATGCTTCTATATGAAAAACTCATCCTTCCAAGTCACATATTTCATCAATAGGTTCTTCCAATTGATGATGAATTCCATAATTTCTCTTGGCATGTTCTTCCACTTTTGTTTCTCCTACAAAGACAGTCTTGTTTCTCCTCATGTGTTGGTTTGTTTGTCCGAGTTATAACTTTAACATGATTGACCCAAGTTCAAGTCTACTAGGGATCCAACAAAGCCTCTAAAACTATCGTCCCTCCTGGTAAACCAGAAGGCAACGCAGTACCCAGAGTGCACTATGCAGTCTCACCCGAGATAATCTTAATGGGTGACTGCAATACTCAAGTGTTTGTAGTCCAGAACTAAATGAGGATCTATGAAGTGTGTGTTGTGACTTCTATGTAGCTTATTAAAGAAATATATTGGCATTCCCAATTATGCATCTAATGTAATCAAACTCATCAGCTCATTCATTATTTCATCATGCTAACATCTACTCATAACAGTAAAAGAGACATAATAATTCAATCACATAACATAGGTTTTACCGTGGTTCAACCCCTCCTGGGCTACATCCACAAAGATTTGGCTCTTAATCTCTTCTATTATAGTAGTTCCAAAACTACAGCGTCGCACGCTTTACAACTCGTTCTCAGTCAGATCAAGATCTATTGTGAGGCGGACAAGAGCACACCATGCTCCTCAGCCTGTGATATAACCCTCAAGATCTACCCTCCTGACCCCCTACAACTCAACATCTTACAAAAAGGTATCAGATTACAGTCATGGTACCGGCATGTTACTCTATCTCACACGAGTAACACTCTCTAAATCAGTCTCTCCTTCCCTCTCTCCTAGGTATATATATATTATGGCTCATCGTTTGTTACAATGTATTACAAAAACCCTAACCCTAGAGTCGTTAGGTCTTCCATGCATTCTYGCATGTTGCTTTTCCTTCTAGCTGTCACTTTCCTCGTGCATGCCTTTCTTCCCAAAATAGTCTTTCTTTCTGATTTGGCCTGCTTCCAACAGGCCCCCAACACTGACATGTGGCTCATCCTGAGCCATCTAACCCTTGTGTGCTCCATCGATCTCTCTTGTGATCGCTTGGAACTTCTCCATGAGCTATGTTGCTTGCGTTTGGGCCTGCACAGTCTTTTCCTTGAATGCATCCAATACCTGCACTGCAATCTCATCATTGACCAGCCTTGCGCATTCTACCTAGGTTTGTGCCATATTTGTTTTGTCTTCCTCCACCTGTGCAATGACCTATGTTGCTCTCTCCTGGAGCGGTTCCATTTGAGCCCGATGCTCATTTTTCTTTGTCTGCGCAGTTATGATCTATGCATGTAGTTTATTCATGTCCTACGCTCCTTTGACGCGCTCTGTGATCGACATTGTCTTTTGCCTCTGCTTGAGGTCCTGGATAGCTTCACTTATCCTTTATCCTTCCCGGTCCCACTACTGGACCTACTAATCCTCTTCCAGCTTCGTCCAGAGTTGTGCTGCTTTGTCGAACAAGTCGTTTGTCGCATGGACTTGTCGCTCTATTTCCTTGATATGCGTTGTTGTCTCCTATTTCCTTTGCTCCTTCACCTTTGGTGGGGTGGTAGGTGTGAGCTTCTCCCAGAGATGCTCGATCTCCTATTGGTATTGATCGATTGTCTACACAATCTAATCAATCTTCTTTGTCACCGTGAGTTCGGCCATCTGTGCGTTCCTTGGGATTTTATCTACTCTATCCCATTCGCGTGGTCCTTCTCTTCTTTGGTCTCGAGCTTTGCCTGCTCAAGTATCAATTCCAGTTCATCTTGATTGTCCTTTTTCTAATGCAATTCCATCATATTCGTGCGTGCGTGAGACTATTCCTCCTGTGTAATGCTGACTCGCAGTTTATAAAAGGACTTGGTTGGTTTCTCATCAATAGCAATTGTATTTGAGCCAAATCCTTTAGGGGCATCTTCCCCATGATTTTGGCCATGCGCAACATGCTAGGTGTGACATTAAATGTTGAGCTCGGTTGTGTTGTCATCTGGATCCTATCCTGCTCACTTGATCCAGCTTCGCCTCCTATATGTGATGTTGACAAGCCTGTTTCTACGTTGTTGTCGACTATCTGCGCTTCCCCGAGCTGCCTGAGGAGTTTTTGTATGTGTGTCAGCTCTTCCTCAATTATGTCCCTTTGGTGCGTAGCATACTCAAAATCATCGATTGTGTGATCCTGTATCCTTTGGGCCACCATGTCCACATCATCCTCAGTGATCGTGTATTATGGGAGTGTTCTGTGGGCCTTCGCCTTCTTGCACACACCCCCCATCTGGATGACTGACCTCTTATTTTGGCCTTGCTCTTGTGGATTAGCACTTGATGTAGCTCCTTGTGCTGCCTCAGCCTATTTTTGTTGTACAAGTGGTGCATGTGTGTTGTTCTTCTTCCCCGTCTGGACGCCTGTCTTAGATGTCCCCCCTTTCTTCTGTTGTGCCTTGTTCTGACCTGTCCTTGGTTTCTTTGGCACTGTTACCTCCTCATCATGTGTGTGATCCTATCTTACCTCCTCAGCATGTGTGTGTTCATGTCTTACCTCCTCCTCCTCTATCTCTACAGGTATTTCTCGAATGAGGACTAGAATCCTCCAGTCATCCTCCCAATCCTTAATGGCCATTTCTATGTTYGCCTCTATAATGCAGTAGCACATTTGTAGCCATTGATTGTCAGGGTMTTTCCATGCCTGGATCCATATCGCATGTCTAGTATCTTTGAAGTTGGATATRYCCTAGTATTGTGTGATTKCTTCCGGTGTTACCCTCCAAGTGTTGGCAATGATGTATTGTATGTCGTTGAGATAACCTTCGAATATAGYTGCATTCGCTTTTCTTGTTTTTGGAGTCTGAAGTGGCTCTGAGCAAGTATCGCACTCTGTGGCATGGTTTGGGTCTAGTGGAAAAAAATGAATACTTCGTCTCCTTCCATSCCATCACGGCTATCAAGATGAGTAGCCATGAATAATTAAATTTTGTCCCCAGATCCTGCGCATCCTTGCAGTCATCTAGGAACAAATTCAACAAATAAGGGGCCCAACTGAGTTTGGTGCCCTCGTCACACCGTGTTGCAGTTGCGACAACCTCAGTCGGGACTTCCTCCTTGTGAAATTTCCTGAGCAGCTTGCATGCCATAATTTTTGTGGCCATTCTTGTTGTGACGTCACTAATACGCCTAATGATGATTCCGCGTGACCCCCTTTCAGTGCCATAATTCTTCTTCATCTCCTCGGCCAGTGCTTTCTCTTTGGTTTTTTCCTCAAGGAACTGTGCGGGATCCTCACCCCGTGATGGAAGTCCTGTGATGTGTGCGATGAGCTCTACGTCTATGGAAATGACTTGGTCCAACCACAGATATTCTCCATGTGTAATTTTCATCATCTGATTGACACAGTTGCTTTCATATTGGCCCCTCCCAAAGTGTGGTAGGTCCAAAATGCCTAGAATCTCGTTTTTGGCCAGTCCGACTGCCCACTGGACTAGTTGATTAATTGGTTCACCAAAGGGTCCTATACCTATATTATGTAGGTAGACTTTCTTGGCGAACTCTGGGAACTCGTCTGTATCTGTCACATCATGGTCTGAGTACCTCAATTTTTCTACATGGCCTAACAAGTTCGCTGGCACATGTACCCCTTCCAGTTTGCATGAAAATATAATGGTTGTGGCGGGTTGCCTACGCGGTGACCTAGGTACCATCTTCTTGTCCTTTCGCTGTGGTGGCTGAATCGAGGTTCCAGCATCCATTATTCTCTCTTCGGCATACTCCTTTGCTTGGCCAGTGACATCTTCCACTTCTCCCTCCTATGGTTTTTCTGACGTGGTTATCTGTGATTGTTCCGGTGCGGTCGTTTCTTCCTGGTTTCGAGTCATCCCATTGACTCTCGGGGCTTCCTCGGGATTTTCTGGGTGCCCTAGGTTGCCTACGTCCTCTATCGGTTGGCCCTGTCCTTCTTTCGGCATATCAATGTCCATACCCGCTGGCGTTGTCTGCGGGGTTTCCTCCATAATGGGTGTGGGACTTCCTGGTGTTGTATCCAGCAACGGAATTTCATCCACGTTGACAACTTCTGGCAGCTGAGATGGTTGTTGTTTTCTTTCCTACGGTTGCGATTGTGCTCTGGTAATACTTTGGGGTCGTATGGCAATTTGGCTCGATTCTCCCTGTTTGGGTGGTGCCATGGTGGTAAAGCTGTCGTTCGCCGAGCTTAGTGACCTCTCCAACCTATGCAATATTTACTCTCTGGTTTGTATGCTCTATCGCTTTGTGCTTCCTCCAATTACAAAATAACTTTTTCGCTCCCGCGTGCTTGCTTTGTATCGATGTCGTGTGAAGCTTGTCGGAGACATTGTCATGATTATGCTTTAATTGAACCATTGGTTCCTTCGTACTTTCCATTGATCTCCCTTGTTGTTTCCAGTTGGCACGATTAATGCAGGATCTCGTCAGTCATTTTTGGCATTCAATTCTGATAGTCGTCATCAATTGGCGTTTCTTTTGTCATATTTTCCTTTCCCCCTTGTTTCTGCTTTGTAGTGACCATTGGCCTTGTCTCCATCGGCTAGCATTGTCGAGCGTGCGTGCTCCTTAGATTTTCGGTGCGTGATCCTTCTAGTTTCGGCGCACTATTCCCCTATCGTTACCTTTTGATGCCCTGCACTATATCTTTCTTCTTCTTTTTTCGCGGTGACTCTCAAGTTGCAGGTGGTCTACTATCCTTGTATAGCTTCAGTCGGATCCCATTGATCATCCCTCTGAGTTTTGTGCCTCCCAAGTCCTTCAACTATACATATCCCCCATATGTGACATTTTTTACTTCGTACGGTCCTAACAAGTGCATTCTGAGTTTTCCTGGGTGTTGAAGGGATTTACTGTCATACATCAACACTAAGTCTCCTTCATTGAAATTTTTCCTCTTGATATGTCTGTCATGCCAGGCTTTGTCCCTTGCTTTCTAAACTTCTTGGTGGAACCCTACTAGGATCTTATCTTCCTCCATGATCATCAGTTGATTTAGCCTCTCTTGTATTGTGCCTCGTTCTGTCATGTTCGTAATCGCTACTACGTGCAGAATGGGTATCAAACATTCTAATGGCACCAATGCTTCTTGTCCATATACCAATCTGAATGGCGTGTGCCCTGTCAACTTATTGCATGTGGTCATGTATGCCCACAATATTGCTGGTATTTTTAGGTCCCAATCATCCCTATTAACGTTACAGATCTTCGTCAATGCATTTTCCAGGATTTTGTTAAAGGCTTCTACTGTTCCATTTGCTTATGGATGATATGGTGTACTCTTTTGATGATGGACTTCCAATTCCTCAGTCATAACCTTAATAGTATTGTTAATAAAGTGATTTCCTTAGTCACTCATCAAAATCCTTGGGCAACCAAATTTGGTGATCACTTGCTCGAACAAGAAGTGTGTTGTTGTCTTTGTGCTGCAATCTTTGACTGGTGTTGTTTCCGCTGATCTTGTCAGGTATTATGTCACAATGATAATGTACCTTGCTCTGGTCCTTTTGGATGGTGGTTTATTTGTCCCACAAAATCTATTGCCCATTTATCAAATACCTGCAAAGTTATCTGTGGTCACAAGGGCATCTCGTCCCTTCTATTCGGTTTACCAACCCTCTAACATACATCGCATTTATGGCAGTACTCTTTTGAGTCTTGGTGAATGGTTGGCCACAATAGTCCTGTGCACAATACCTTTTGCATGGTAGTTTGGCCTGCCTAATGTCCTCCTGCTATCCCCTCACGAGCTTCTTCTAAAATCCTTGGTCTTTCATGTTCTAG
>JASDQU010014782.1:178914-190718 GCA_032191745.1 Picea mariana | reverse complement strand
TACCAACCCTCTAACATACATCGCATTTATGGCAGTACTCTTTTGAGTCTTGGTGAATGGTTGGCCACAATAGTCCTGTGCACAATACCTTTTGCATGGTAGTTTGGCCTGCCTAATGTCCTCCTGCTATCCCCTCACGAGCTTCTTCTAAAATCCTTGGTCTTTCATGTTCTAGCACACATATTCTTAAGATGTTATCTGTGCCCATTTTGTATAAGTGTCCTGCAATCAACTAATAATTTGTATCCCAAACTACCAAGATTTTCTTCTGCACGGTGTTATATTCCCGTGGCGCAGTCCCTATACTCAAGTATTGGATAATGTCTACGAAGTATTCATCGGCGATATGAAGTGAAAAATAATTGTGCGTCCAGAAATTTGTCCTCTATATTTGTAGGTTCTTCTTCATTCGTGATACTTGACAGGTGATTTAGTCCTGCGTTCAGCTTCCCTGGTTTAACTATTACCTCAAACTCAAATTCTTGAAAAAGCAGTAGCCATATACACATTCTCCCCCCCAAAACTGGCTTGTTGACTAGGTATTTGAGCATTGAATATATGTGAACATCGTAAAATGTTTCCCTAGTAAGTAATGTCTAAACTTTTGAAGAAATTAGACCATAGCTAGGCCTTCCCTCTTGGTAGTGTTGTATTTCTGCTCTGATTCTAACAGATTTCTACTAGCAAACGCTATAGGATGATCCAATTCTCCTGCTCCTGGCTGCGCCAGAATAGCTCCAAGTGCTATGGTCGATGCATCTACATGTACATGGAATGTCTTCTCCCATTCTGGGAATACCTGTATTGGCACGGTGACCACTTTTTCTTTCAATGTACCCAAACCGTGTTGATAATCCTCATTCCACTGGAACTTTGTATCTTTCCTTAATAGATTCTCCATTGGCGCAGTGATATGTGTGTACCCTTTTATAAATTTTCTGTAGTATCATGTGTGTCCCAATGTCGCTCTTAGTTGACATACTGTTTTTGGTGGTGGAAAGTTAACGATTACTACAATCTTGGTAGGATCTACTAGTAAACCTTGATTGCATACTATGTGGCCCAATAATATTCCAAAAGGTGTTCCGAAGATGCACTTCTTGATGTTTAACGATATTTGTCACTACCTTCATCTTTCTAACATCATTCACAAGACCTTTACATGGTATTTCAACAAACTATAGACTTTCCAATCATCCAAGTATACCTCTAAAAACTGGTGGATAAATTCTTTAAATTTAGCTATGACTACTCTGGAAAATATTGCCAGTGCATTCTTCAGTCCAAATGGCATGACTGTGTACTGGTAGGATCCACAATTTGTAGCAAAAGTGGTCTTGTATCTGTCTTCTAGTGCTATCTTGATCTGATGGTATCCTAAAAATCCGTCGGTGAACGAATAAATTTCTTGTCCTCCTACGTTCTCCAACACCTCATCCATGAAGGGTGTAGGGAATGGGTCATGTAGGCATGCGTCATTTCACTTTCTCAAGTCAACGCATATTCTTATTTCACCTTATTTTTTCTCCCGAACTACCATCAGGCTTATCCATTCAGATTCTTCCACAGGTTCTGTGATTCCGGCTTCGAGCATCCTATTGATCTCAGCTTTGAATTTTTGCTTATATATCAGATTTAGTCTGTATGGTCATTGTTTGATTGGTCTTTCCTCAGATCTGAGTGGTATCTTCATTTCTCCTAGCTCTCTTGCTATGCCCTTCATTTCTGTGAATGTTGTGGGGAACAAGTCATTGTACTTGCGTAGTAAATCTATTATGCTTTCCACTATTTTCTCATCCCAGTAGTCTCCAATGTTGGCCATTTTGGGATTCTCAGTTGTCCCAATGTTGAATTTCTTTACCTTGTTCGGCACAGCAATTACTTTTGATTCTAGAGGTGGACCTTCCACTTCTCTTTTGCCTTCATCTTCCTCAATTTGAATATCACGCGAATCCTCTTCATCTGGTACTTCTTCCTGCACATGGTGGCATGATAGCAGCTCCTTCACTATCTGTATGTTCCAATGTTGTTCCTCTGTTATGAGTTTTACTTATGGTTCCTGAATGAATATCGCCCCTCTTATTTGTTTAAGTGTTGTGTCTATGTTGGGGTTCTCATGTTCAAATGAGAAAGTGACTGTAAAGTTCTATTGTATTACTGTCTAGCTCGTAGTTCCTTTGCGCAGTTCCTAGTCTGTGTACCAATTTGCTAGGATGCCCTCTAATGTGTGTAAGAAATAACGAGGCCATTCTTCTGGGGGTGTCATTTTCCACAGCGGTCTACACTTATCCAAGTGTTCCACTGGTGCCCCTGTCTATCGTACTTCTGTTGTTGGTTTCTTCTTTGTGTTGTGCCAAACCTTATGCGCAGTAAACACTTACATTAGTACCAATTCTTGATTATTTCTTTATGTGTGCCCCACCATCTTGCAGGTGTGGCCTTGAGTGCTATATCCAGTGCTAAGAGTCTTTGATTTTCTAACATTTCATCTTCGTAAAGTGTCAAGAATGCTTCTAGATTGTTTACCCCATGGAAACTGGGTGGTTCCCTTATTTTTGTACCCGCCCATCTTATTACGTGGTCTATTCTTGTGCATATTCTTGTGGAAACTTTGTGTAGCCTCTGTTTCCAGTTCTCTAAACTTGCATCTGAGTCTGACGCACATGAATTAATTCTCCGCCAACTGAGTATCCCATCGGCAGTTAGGTTTACGTAATCCCCATCTCACGCAGTTGTTCTGTACAACTGGCTAATTTCCTCCAAGTCCAAGCATGTAGGCTCTACAAACCTTTCCCCTTCTGATGGGTCTAATGGCGCAATGACCCTATATTCTTCTGAATCAAATGTCATTTTTGGTGTCTTTAAGTTGATTATGGCCTGGTTATCAAACGCCCAATCCAAGCCGAGCAATGTTGGATATGGTGTTGTGTCATCCACTATCTCTATTACTTCGAAGTATGCCTTAGTGCACACTTTGTCCAGATCTACTGTCACTCCTTTCAGCCTCCCTATTGGTAGAACTTTGTGTTGATTTGCCAATTTCAGTTGAACGGGTGAATATCCTAATGTGGGCTCTCCCATGCATTTCCATGTCTTCTTGGGTAACACATTGACTTCGAATCCTAGATCCAGTATAATATCTCCCATGTTGAAATCTCCAATGTTGGTGTTCAGCCTAAACTCCCTACTTGCTCTTCTCCTTGTATGTAGGTGATTGACTGTTTTTTGTTCTAGTTTTCCTTTTGTCTCTACGCTACATCTTTCTAACATTCTTGGGTAACACATTGACTTCGAATCCTAGATCCAGTATAATATCTCCCATGTTGAAATCTCCAATGTTGGTGTTCAGCCTAAACTCCCTACTTGCTCTTCTCCTTGTATGTAGGTGATTGACTGTTTTTTGTTCTAGTTTTCCTTTTGTCTCTACGCTACATCTTTCTAACATATTTTGTAATGTTTTGACAGAGGATGGATCATTTAGTAATTTTACACATGATTGAAAAAAACATTTGATTGTACTTACTTGTCCCAGGGACTTCATTTCTTTGGTATGATCCAATGATGGAGGCATTTCGTACTCTGGTGCTCCCTTATTGTGTTGTGTGGTTAAGGTCGACACGGTGTCAGGCTTAAGAAATTCTTGTCTGGCTTTCTTAAATGTTTCTTTCTTGTTCTACGTGTCGAACTACTTCCTTGGTTCGGCATTCTTCTTCATCCATTGGTGTTGTACTGGCTCTTGTCATACTGCGTTGTTTCCTATTTTATCCCCTATGTGCGTAACTATGTTGATGTTTCTTCCTTCATCCCTTGCTTCTGTTGAAATCCATTGAACATTCTGATTTTTTTGATTCCCCTTTTTCTGTATCTTCCCTAATAATGTAAGACATTCTTCCGTGTCATGATCCGATGCGCGACAATACATACAAGTCATTGGTGGAAGTGGAAATTATCTTGCATAGTGTCCTGGTTGTTGACAATTCTGACATACCACTAGTCCTCTAGCTCTTCCAAAGCCTCCTCTTGCTCGTCCTCCACCTCTGTAGCCAGCTCAATCCCCTCATGGCGCGTTGTACCGCAGTGCCCGGTTATACTGTGTGGTATTGTAGTGGGGCTCTGATGTTGTTGTGAGTGGGAAATGCCTCTACGGACTAGCATCTAGGGTTAAATTATGCATGCAGAAAAGACCTAAAGAATCCTATTTTCTACCATCGTCCTAGACCTAATCCCCATTATTATTAAGCAAATATATAGTTAAGTGAGCGTACCTTATTCTGGACGTTTGATATCGATCCTTCTTCACACTTGATTGCTCCTTAACTGCAGCTCTCCTCTACGGCTGACCTGCATTCATACAAGATACACAACAAACTCTACATGCATTTGATCTAAATATTAATGGGTTAGAGATTCAAACATGTATGCAATAAACTATGAACACCTCATATTGCGGGACGGAAAAAATACTTCTTTATTACCAACCTTAATAAATCAAATTACAATGTCAACGTTGGCTACTGCTCTGTGAACCTGGTCTTGGGCTCCTCTTCAACTGTCCTCCAACTTCTTTGCTCCATATCTCTTCTTGCACAAGGATGGCTAAAGGGTTGGGACAAAAGGAATGTGCAAATGGGTACAGTTTCTTTACTATGATTCTCCCTTTTTCAAATGGGACCCTTAACCCCTCTTTTATAGGCTAGAAGAAGCTAGGTATTTGGACGAACCCTCAGTCGTGCATGTCTGGAAGGTTTAGTTAACTTACCTAAAGTTGTGTGTTTCGTCGGCAACTTTCCTTTTTTCATGCTTTTGTAGGCACACGCAGGCTTTTTTAGGTCAGCTAGCATATACACGCGTGCAGTAATGGAGTAGGGCATGTGGGCCTTTATAAAAGAGGTTTTTAAGAAGAGTTGTTCAGCAGTGTTTTGGCAAAGAAGGAATCTGAGATGGTCTGATGCTAGGTAAGCATGTCTGGAGAAAATTAGGGTCATGCTGACACTTGACTTTATGTTTGTGAGCCTTGTTGGCTAGGGTTTCATCACGATGTTTCTCATTGAGCTGCTCCAGGTATAATAACCGCTCTTCAAGTGGAGAAGTGTCTGGCAATAATTGTAATACCAACTTTAGGGACGAGATCTAACATTCGATAGGCAAGACTGCTTCCAGCCTGTAAACAAGTTGAAAAGGTGAGAAACCGGTTGCAATCTTAACAGATGTTCAGTAAGCCCATAACGCCGAGTATAACATCAAATGCCAATTTGACTTGGCTGAGTTGATCGTTCGTTGTAGGATGGTCTTGAGAGATTTATTTATAGCTTCCACCTGACCATTTTCTTGGGGGTAGTAGGGTGATGAATGTTCTTGTAGTAACCCAAGCTTTGATGTTAACTCGGTCATCATCTGGTTTTGAAAGTGATTGCCATGGTCAGTGACAATCTCCCTTGGGACGCCGAACCTTGCTATTATCTGGTTGAATAAAAAGAGAGTTGCAGTCTCCCCATCATCTTTAAACATTGGCATAGCTTCGACCCACTTTGTGAAGTAGTCGACGGCTACGATGATGTAACAGTGCCCCCTTGCTGAAGGGGGGTTGCAGGTAGTGTAATCAATTCCCCACTTGGTGAAGGGACCAACTGTGATGACAGGAAGCATAGGAGCGGGATGTGCCTTCATCTTCCGAGAGAAGATCTAGCATGGGTGTCACTTCTTGATCGATTCGATACAATCTTTGATTAGTGTTGGCCAGAAGTAACATGCTCGTAGAATATTTTGGGTTGTTGCCAACCCAGACAAATGACCTCCACAATCTCCGATATGGAAATCGTTAAGCATGATAACTTCTTCTTCGTGAGTGAGACATCGGCGCAGGATGCAGTCTACACCTCTCTGATACAATGTATCATCGAGTATGAGATAATTCTTAGCCTAATGGCGTATATGACGACGCTCATCACGAGAAGCAGAGGCGAGGCACTTCAAAGTCTGGAGATAGATAAGTATATCTCCGTACTAGGGATCCGAAGATGTGATCAAAAACATATCTCCTCTGATAGGTGATTCTTCAGGCACAACATCACCTGACTCAACCAGAAGTTCTGAAATAAGTTCTGCGAAGACCAGTGACTTTTTGGATTTCGCTGAAACGAAATATATGTCAAACTCCTGGAGGATGACTATCCATCTACTGATCTTTCTGCCTATTACCCATCATGTCAACATATACTGGAATGGATTCATGATAGAAATGACGGTGGTATTGTGAAACAAAACACAATGACGGAACCGTTGGACAGCATCGACTGCTGCCAACGCAATTTTTTCAATATGAGAATAATTGAGTTTCGGTCCCACGAGGCCTCGGCTCAGGTAATAGATCACATACTCTGAGAACAAGTCATCTTCCTGAACTAAGACCATGCCAATGGTTGACTCTGCTGCAGCCAAATATAATAAGAAATCCTTGTTATAGTTAGGTGGCCGGAGCAGAGAGGCAGTTGTGAGGGCATGTTTCAACGCTACAAAAGAGTGTTGAGCAGCATTGTCCCAATAAAAAGGAACATCTTTCTTCAGTAAGCGCATAAAGCCCTTGGTGATCTCGACATAGTTGGAAATGAAGCATCTTAAAAAATTCTCCTTGCCCTGTAGACTCTGAAGTTGAAGGATTGTGCGTGGGGGGCGGGCAACTAAATTATTGCCTCAACCTTGAGAGGATCGACCATGATCCCTATTGTGGACACTGTGAAACCTAACAAACGTCCTGAGGTTATGCAAAAGTTGCTCTTGTTTGGATTCAATCGAATCTGGAAGTAGCGACAACACTCAAAGATAAGTCGGAGGTGTGTGGGATAATCCATTCTCTTGTGAGATCGAGATGCTAAATCATCTAAATAGGCCTCGACTATATGCTTGAGGTCATGGAAAGCAAAAGAAATGGCCCATTGAAAGGTCGCTCCAGCATTTTTTATACCAAAAGGCATCTTACGATATGCGAATGTACCCCAGGGACAGATGAATGTCATTTTGTACTGGTCTTCGGGTTTGATTTGTATTTGGTTATATCCCAAAAAACCGTCCATGAAAGAGAAGGCCTCATAACCCGCACATTCATCAATTATTTGGTCGATGAATGGTGTGGGAAAATTATCTTTGGGACATGCCTTGTTCAAATCACGAAAGTTTGTACATACACGAATCGTGCCTTGTTTTTTATTGATCGGCACGGGGTTTGACACCCATTGGGTCAAATGAATAGGATAGATAAAACCGGCTTTTAGCAGTTTCTCAACTTCAACCTTAATGGCTGCTGCTTTCCTGGGGTTAACTAGATGAAGCTTCTGTCGGATAGGCTTGGCATCTGGATAAGTTGTGATTTCATGTTCGACTATTTTTGGATCGATGCTTGGCATCTCCTTGTAAAACCAGGAAAAAATGTCGCGGAATTCTTTAAATAGATCTGTGTAGGTTTGAATCTCTCCAGGGAAGCAGTCAGCTCCGACGAAAACATTCTCCATGACTCCAGGGGTTATGGAGATATTGATCGGTATGGTTTCAGCGATGGTTTCCATATTACCCTCAGCATATACCTCATGCGTAGCTAAGGGATTAATAGGACAAAACCTATCTCCAGTCATAGTCAAGGTGAATTCTTCGGCCTCGATTCTGCTTAACTCTGGAAGAAAGAAAGATCTGTGATGAAGATCATCCCAAGGTTTTTCTGGACTAGTCATTGCTTCAATTACTGCTTCTTCAGAGGGCAAGACTAAGTCTAACGAATCGGTGTTAGCGAGAGAACCTTGAGCCCAAATAGGCTCGAGAAGCGGATCGAACTCTTGTGCAGGAGTTGGATTTGGGTTGGCTGAAGCTTGTTGGACTAAAGGGTATGCTACTTCAGCTGTGGAAAAGGGCATGGACATGCCCAGATGCCATGTTTCCTCTATCGTGGTCGATGGGGAAGGAAGTATCCACGGATCGGTGAAGTAAGTCGTGTGAAACGACGAAACTTGGAAAATCTCAACCTTATGGTGGTCGGATATGAACTTGACATCGCCTTGAGGGGGCGGGTAATCGAAGGTACCCATCAAAGATGGGCACAAACCAACCCCTACGTTGACTACTCCTGGTTGAGGATTATCAATCATTGGGACCACGGACACCCCCAATGAAGGGTCAGATCTGGAGAAAGACAATTGATCAATGGTCACAATTCGCTCCTCATGTGGAAACAACAAGACCCGGAAAACTGTAGCAACCACTGCTTGCATGGCATAAGTCCAACTCCTTCCTAACAAAATATTGTAGTCGAGGGACGCATCGACTACCTCTACCTCAACACACATGGTCTTCCCTCCCAATTGCATGGGAAAAGAGGGAATGATACCATGTGGTTGGAACGAACGTTCGTCGAAAGCAATGAGAAGAGTAGGCGATGGAGACAAAACAGGCTGGTCAATGGCCTTCCAACATGCCAACGACATAACGCATGTCGAGGCGCCCTCATCAACCACCGTGCGGAAAATATTTCGAGTAAAAATTTTCGTGGGGTGAGCCACTACTATCTGAAACACTACATGGTAAGGCAGACGAGGTTTTAAGTTGTTTGTATCTAGCATGATGGTACCTGGATTACAAGTCTCGATAGATCCTAGAGAGGTTAACAAAGCTTTCCTCTGGGAAGGGCAGCTTTGGAGGACCTCCAAAGCAGACATCGCACAAGGGGTTTGAGACAAATCTTCCACCACAGAATAGTTCTGGGCAGCCCTTGTGTTTGGGTTGTGAGAAGCTTTTTTGAACGCGCCTTTTGGGATGCATGTCATTGTTTTGCCCAAAGTCTTCTCAATCTGTAGAGGAAGAGATGGGAGTTCGTCTTCTTTTCCCTTCTCAGAAGTGCTTGGTTTACTGTAGTCATGTGCTCTAGTGGATATGAAAGCATCACCCTTCATCATATATACATTCGCAGATGCAGGATTGTTTGAAGATGGAGAGGGTCCTTGACTGCCCCCTTCCACACTTGTAGAGGCTTGGGTTAGGTTTTGTCCATGTTGAAATGGATTTGTTAACACAGCAGGTTGTTGTTGTGTTACAAACTTTTGGGCCTCTACAAGCCGGGGACATAGGTGGGTCGGGTGGTCTTCCACGCACAGGTTGCACGAATACCTCACTTTCTTTTTCTTAGTGTTGCCCCCGCCAACATTATCAGTGGGTTTCTTATCCCCCTTACTCTTCTTTCGTTGTTTTTTCTTTCCTTCGGGCTGCTAGGTGGCCTTTGGATTTTTCGATTGCACTGTGTGTAAATCCAATGTTTTAGTAGGGGGAGCAGCCAAAACAGTAGTTTGGTTGGTCATTGTGTGTTGTATAGACAATTGTTGCAACTACTTCGTAAGTTGCTCAGCGGTCTTTGTTTGTGTTGAACCAACAATACCATCGGCATGTGGTCCAGCTCTCTGTCTGGTTTTATCAAGTATTGAGTGTGGCGCATCTGGCAAGATCTCGTATAATAAACCGGACTGAGAATAGATGAGCTCTAGCTGTTGAGCTCTCATGATGGCGTCTTCTTCGGAGAACACTCTTGAAGTCACGACGTCTTTGGATAACTGCAAGACCAAAGACTTAAGGAACCACTCGAGAAAGAATGTTGGTGGGACTGGTACCTTAATTAAACTCTTTCAGCATCTCCATTCTCGAATGTGATCAGAGATATGGTCCGCTTTTGTCTGTGTGAAATTGGCCAGCAATTATGTGCCAGCATCGTATCTCATGGGTAATTGGAAATGGTTTAGGAAGGCCATTGTCAATTCATCGAAGGAAGAATATCTTGAGCAGTCGAGCTTGATGTACCATTTCGCGGCACTCCCAATGAGAGTACGTTGAAACAATCGCAATTGTATGGAATCATCTTTCAATGAGTTAAATGAGCACCAAAGGTGGAAGGTAGTCACATGATCACTTGGATCTTCGTTAGGCTTGGCTTCGAACTTTGGTATGTCCGAAGGCAACTTCGTCGGCATAGGAGGCCAACGCGGATCGTGACAGATAGGGTCATTCAACAACCTTGTCAAGTCTGGAAAATGCAAGGTTGCTAGGAAAGGTAGTTTGGGTTGTTGGTGATAACATGGGAAAAAGGGGCCTGGAGTTTGACTGGCACCAGGTTTCCAGGAAAAGTTTGGCTGCTAGCCTGGGTTCTGGTAAAAACCATGGCCATGGCCAGTATATGGATTCTACGAGTGGGGAGACATCATCGACAGATTCCCAAAATAGGACGTAGATGGATGGGCGTGCATTACATTCGGAGGACTTTGGGAAGGGTTGCCCCATGCCGATCTCATGGGGATAGGCATAGTACCGTGTCCGGGGTTCCATTGACTATGGAAAGAATTGCCCCAAATCGGCATTCATGATGAGGGAACGGATCCCTGCCAAGAATTCCAAGGCCCTGATGCGGAAGATGTTCTTGGGTTTGCCCCCTGTGCAGGAATAGTACCCTGCATAGGAATAGGTTGTCTGAAACTAGGGTTGCCCCCAATTGGGAAAGTAGCTGACGAGAAAGCGTTATTACCAAACGCACCGAACAAATAAAATGGTGTCGAACCGACCGACATATTATGTGAAGGTGGTCCTTGACTCCCTGCTCCAGATAAACTATGGTGTGCAGGTGGCTCGGCGGATGGCTGGTGCGTGCCACCGAGCGAAGGGGACGAAGGAGGTATATGACCTCCCCCGTAAGGGAAAGAATTAAAATGAGCAGAAGTGCCTCCCATGTGGCCTTGTAGAGGAGCGTTAGAGCTCCTTGCCCCCAGACCTAAATTCTGTGAAGTGGAGTAGGAAAGTACAGGACTTGTACCTGAGCTAGGCATCCCGTATGAGAATGGAGGGCCTGTCGCACTTGGTAGGAAAGGGGTTGTGTTCGCTGCCATAGATGGGATCGGACCACTATGCGAGGTAGAGGCGGATGAGACCATGGTGGCTCGGACCGGTGACAGTGGGTTAGGAGGTGGAAACTCTCCTGTGGTGACAACGGTAGTGGGAATTGAAAAATTCCCAGAAGGAGTAACAACATTTTTTTCCATTGTTGCATGTGACACTGTCTGGCACTCGTAAGGATGAATCGGTACGATGATGGGTGCCGAAAGATCATTGGTTGAGGTTTCAACTAGACCAAAAGATTTCGCTCCAAGGTCTAAAACGGTCGATTCCTTTGGATGTTGGTCAGGCACAATTTCTTGTGACCTGGTCGCTTCAAAAGACCCTTGTTGGTCTAGCTTTCGCCTTAGTGGTGGCAGGGGTGGCTTCAGTGTAACCAGTGATAGGCCAAGAATCCTTCATGACCGACAGAGCTCGTGATCCTCCACTGTGTGAGAAGATCAAAGACACTCTAGGGTTGTCTACTCATTCAAAAAAAACACACACTAAAAAGTCCCTACAAGATCAAACAAGCAAACACTAAACTAATTGGAAGAACAGTTACAGCAACCAACACTAGAGCAACTTACCGGTGCAAGTGCACCTCGAACACGGAAGCACCCTCCAGGTATACTCTGCAAAGTGTGGCCCGATGTCTATCCTAGGTACCGCGGTATACCGGCGCAGTCACCTGTGTATGTCCCTAAAAAGATAGGCAACTAGGTTGCCAGCACGTGAACATTCACCAGGCGGGTACAGTCGAAAGTTGGGTAGACCACAATGAGCAGGGTATCGAAAGCAAGTGGTTTGGACGACAACTGAGGACTTCAAATGGATTTGAGACCCACGAAGCTCCATGGAAAATGCAATCGACGGAATCCCAAGACAAGCCCTCTATATGTGTTCTCCACTAC
>JASDQU010014782.1:148895-163151 GCA_032191745.1 Picea mariana | reverse complement strand
ACCAACTTGATCTAAAAATGAAGAAGACTTGTATTCTTGAAAATATTTGCAAGTAAAATTTATGTGTTAAAATGAAAATGGATCATCTTTGCAACACAATTTTTAATAGGATTTACTCATTCAAGATGCATATAAACAACAGCATAATCAATGAACAGAAAACACATAACACAGCAAATGATAAAGGAGTTCACCCCTCTCTTGGGCTACATCTCCTGGTACAGCTTCCAATGGATCATTTGTATTATTTGCTCAAAGTGCTCAAAAATGTGCTTTACAGTGCTCAAAATGCCAAATAGACTGCTCCAATGGCTTCAGAACGTCCAAAAACCCCTAGTTGGTCTTTTGCGGCACCTCGTTTGGCCAAAAAATGAAGAAGATAGGCTTCTTGGAAGTCCCCCCTTCAAGCTTGTTGTCTTTGCATCTACAAAACGCACCCTTGTTGGCTCAACCTAGCCCACACGCATATTTAAGCGTAAAAACCTAGCACCGGACGCAACCACGTGAACCGTGCAAACTGCGCTAGCATTAACATAGGCTCCCGTTACATAAGCCAATGGTCAAAGGCCAAATGGCGGGTCGTTGATATAACAGTTGGAACAAACACAACCATGCGCGCGCGTCCATATGATATAGTTGTGGGTTATATGTAACATATCGTGCGACCAAGGGCTAGGGCTAAGCCCCAGCTCGGTCGCGCCCCAAACCACACGCATATACAAACATATATATATATATTGCACCATATATATAACAAGGAACAACTGGTGGCACGCCGGTTGGCGGCTCTTTGCCAAGTCTTTGCCCCTGCCCGGAGGTCGCGTGGTCGACTCCGGCCAACGACATAAGTTTTAAACCAATAAATGGATGACACGTGGCGGCCATTGATTGGGCCACGTGTCGTCATTCCATTCGCTACCAAACATGCCAAGTCACCTGCCAACTGTCCGAATCCCTGTCTGCCATGTGTCGTACGGCCTACCACGTCAGCGTCCGTATGGACTGTACGGGCTGTACAGTCAGCAACCCTTTTTTTTTGCCTGTTTGTAAATTTGAACAAAACGCGATATCTCTCGCTCCCGACGTCCGTTNTTGGCTCAACCTAGCCCACACGCATATTTAAGCGTAAAAACCTAGCACCAGATGCAACCACGTGAACCGTGCAAACTGCGCTAGCATTAACATAGGCTCCCGTTACATAAGCCAATGGTCAAAGGCCAAATGGCGGGTCGTTGATATAACCGTTGGAACAAACACAACCATGCGCGCGCGTCCATATGATATAGTTGTGGGTTATATGTAACATATCGTGCGACCAAGGGCTAGGGCTAAGCCCCAGCTCGGTCGCGCCCCAAACCACACGCATATACAAACATATATATATATATATTGCACCATATATATAACAAGGAACAACTGGTGGCACGCCGGTTGGCGGCTCTTTGCCAAGTCTTTGCCCCTGCCCGGAGGTCGCGTGGTCGACTCCGTCCAACGACATAAGTTTTAAACCAATAAATGGATGACACGTGGCGGCCATTGATTGGGCCACGTGTCGTCATTCCATTCGCTACCAAACATGCCAAGTCACCTGCTAACTGTCCGAATCCCTATCTGCCATGTGTCGTACGGCCTACCACGTCAGCGTCCGTATGGACTGTACGGGCTGTACAGTCAGCAACCCTTTTTTTTTGCCTGTTTGTAAATTTGAACAAAACGCGATATCTCTCGCTCCCGACGTCCGTTTGAACCCAAACGAGTTGCGTTGGGTTCGTAACGATGAGGCCTACGCTCTCGTTCGATTTGAAGAAATTCTGAGCACTTTGAATTTTTGAGCAAAATTTGAGTCCCTGATCATTATTAGAGGAAATTTTAGTCAAAGACCTTGAATTTAAAGCTTGTATTTGCATATTGTATGGAGATAGCATTGTTTTTGTAATGAAGGCATTTATTTAGAGTTTGAAATTCTTTGTGTGAAAACCTATTCTATATTTGGGAGGCATTCATGACATTGACATAGAAAGTATCGTATCTTGTCCTCCTAAAGATATATGGGTCTTCATTAACCTATAATTCCTTTTCAAATTTAAATCATCGAGGTCGGAAGTAAGAGGTGTTGTCAGAAGCCTATATATCTTGAAAATGCTAGTATTGCATTATTGGTGCATTTTCTTATTGGAATTATCAAGAGGTTGGAAGAAAGAGGTGAAAAGCCTTGAATTAGCAATGGAAGGAGATCTGTCTTTGTGAGTTTTTTATTGAAAGTTGAGCATCTCATGAAGGAGCGAGATGATATATGTATAGTCCTTGTATCTTATAAAATTTCTCAATGAATTGTGAAAGTCTCTAAAGCAATGAAAATGACCATAGATTTCATAGAGGGGTCTAAATATTAAATGGTTTTATGATTCCTAAGGAACATGTTTGATGACCTTAACTCAAAGATAAAGTAACATATAATAAACAACATTTTTAAAAGTAGAAATTGGATACATATGTCAAATATTGGAACCAACATACTAAGAGTAGAAAGAATAAAGGGTATAAAAAAATGGTACTTGCAAGATTTGTTGAAAATAGAGGGTTATTTTATTTAGAAACATGTATTGGGAGGGGTATTAACAAAAAAACTTTTGGGACGTACAAATGAAATTAAGGGTATTCTTTGATATTTCATGATTGCATGCTTTATGCCATAGATTTACTAAGTAAACCTTGTGGGTGTATGTAGTGGGATATCATTGGGAGAACATTCGACTTCTTGAATGTGCACTGGGTTCGCCCAATCTCCCTAAGGTAGGATACTCTCCCCCAAATGAAAATAAATAAATAGTAACAATAAAAAAATTAAATATTCTATGAGTTATGTTATGATATAGCTCATGGTCATTTAGTGTGTGGTCTCAAAATCAACTCCTGGATACATTACACTTCATTCTTCTCCCACTTTGCATATCAATAACTAGAAATTGCAATTGTATATCCATTGTTGCCATATCTATTGATTAACAAATAAATATTTATTTGAGTCTAAATAGATAATTTTGGTACCAATAAGTGTTTGTGATTTAATGGAAAAGGTAGTTGACTTCCAATCAAGCAATTTTCGGTTCAAGTCACATTGGGTGCTAGTAGTCTTCTTACAATATTGATATATTTTCACTAATTACATTCACGTACTCATTTAAAGCATCTGTTGTGAAATTAAGTAATGTTGATCTCAATCAACTTTATAGGGGGATCTGTGATGAGGTAGCTTACATCACTACTTTAACCATGATAAATACATCGGTTTGACTTTTTAACAAAATATACAAGGGACTACTCACCATTAACTCTCGTGATGGAGGATCATGTTTGTAGATAGGTTTCCTTTTTATTTATGTCTTTTTGGAAAATTATTGGAGTTTTAGTGCTAATTACTTTGCATCGTCTATCTTGATCATAAGGAGTAGTTTCCTTTTATACTTTGCATCATTTAAGTTGATCAAAATTATTAGTTTCTTTCTGTACTTTGCATCATCTAGCTTAATCAAATAAACTAGTTTTCTTTCAAGGTATGAATTGTTTGAATCATACCTTTTCTCCATCCCTTCATGGTATGAGTTGTTTGAATCATGGATTTTCTTCATCCCTTTAGTGGAATAGTCACGCTGGAAAACTCATAGCGGAAGGAAAGATCATCCCAGAAGCAAACCCCGGAGCATTGGAAGAATAGCCGCCCTGGAGCCGGGAAAAGAGGTCCTCGCAGAACCAAGCCTAGTTCAATGAGCTGAAACCTCCTCAAGCCTAGGAGATTTGTGAGCTTAGGACCTCTCTGAAGCAAGTTAGTGAGTTACCTTTGAAAGGGATCAGTTGACGGGAATCGGTTAGTGACCTTCGACGGGATGCTTTAACAATTTAAAGCCAACTAATAGTGGATAGATAGATCCCTATGGGGGGGCACGGTTTTCTCTGCGGGTGGAACTCAGAACAGGCAGGGCAGGCACACTGGCACTCTCAAATGGAGGGCGGGTAACCAGTACCGAGAAGGGGGAAAAGAAAATAAAAGAGGAAGCCACTGGGAAGAAAGAAGATAGAGCCGTCAGGAAAGGAAAGATAGGAATAGAGAAATATTGGGATAGGGGGATATGGCTCTTCCCCGAAAGGATTGACTGGCCCAAATCAGTCGCTAGTGAAGTTGTGTTTTAATGACCTCACCATACTTTACTGGCTTTACTGGAATTTAGAATATAATATATATATAATGAATGTAGGCAAATCACTTCTTCCCTCTGTACTGAAACGTGTAAGTTGAGATGCCTTCTGTAACATGTAAGGGCCTTGCTATGCCTACTATCTATTTTTCTTTGGCCTGTGTACACCAACCAGTAAAGTATTTCTATTCATTCTATATAAGATATATGTATCCGATGTCCTGACTCATATCTATATATACATAATAAAATAAATCAATCAATCCATAGGGAAAGGGGAAGGATAAAAAAGAAGCTAGCTTATGATGAGTATCTATTTGAGACTATTAATTTGAAGATTTAGTTCAGTTCTCCCATATGATGGGAAAACACTTTGCAATCCCCACCCCAGTTTTACACTCAAGGGGAAAGAATGTTCTCGGTGGATGTTGGGACCCTCCCTAATAATTCGTATGTGGGATGAGCTTACAAGAGTGCCAATCAACGCCACCTACATCATTATTGTTAGGGGTGGAATTGATCACCTGAAGTATGCCCCCCAAAAACTTCTTAACATGCCACCTTTTTTTTTGTTAACAAGCAAGCAATAATATTTCTCTGGTTTTATCAGAGTTTCAAGGTTTCATTCTAACGCTATGAAAAGTAAAATTCAGGTATTGTACTTTACATCCACCTGTATGAATTCCTCKCCTTCCCACAAATCCCATTCAAAAACCTAGCCTATTTATTACCTTGATCCAGTTTCTAAAGTATCGGACCTTGTTAAACCACTAATTCTACCTATTTAGTCTTTGTCGACCCACTTCTCCCTCGACTRCTTCGTATCACCTTCCGAMTTCTCACTGGACTACTTTGCCCCACCTTCTGACTTCYCCTTTTATGGCTTGCACAGTGTTAGATTCACCAGCTTTTTACGAACATACCCTACAAAAAAACCCTTATTTGGGGAAAGGCACCCAACTTGATTGGGGGGAAAGGAACCTAACCTACCTATTTAGGACCCACCTTCCGACTTTGAACTTCGCTGCCTTACTACTTATAGATTGATTGTCGCCTTCCAACGTCCCTCCAACGAAGAACTCTTTACAGCTTTTTCAACTCGACCTTTCTACATGCATAACCTATTCCAAACAGCTTTAACTCAGAAGGTCCATTATACTTTGTATCAACTATATCAAAGGATTCTATCTCAGTCCGAAAATTGATAGAATGGTCATTTAAGAGGTTTTTCTTGGCACTACTTGTTCCTTAGCTTTTTCTTTTCGGGAGCGTCTTTCCCATCTCCCATTCCTAAGTAATATGTGGGTGGACCCTGATAAGGGTGAAAGTGGAGCGTAAGCGCGCTCAAATGGTAATCTAATTTTTTTTCACTAACCCACATAAGCCTCGTTATGATGCTGCCACCTACCTTAGAGGAAGGATGGATGGAATCACCTGAGATGCCTTAACTCATGAATTTGGCTAAATGAAACTCGAGTTCGGGACCCCATATAGATCATATGCCTCCGACCTCGTCCCAACAAAATTGGTCTTTATTAAAAGCGTGTTTGGGAAAGTTTTGAATATCGATCGAAACCATCCCAACCTAGTGCCTTCAGACGGAGGGAGCCCCAGAAGAAGATATTAGTTAATAGGCGCGAAAGCGGGCGGGCTTTTATATATGTTCTTTTTCCATATATACTTTTCGATTTAGATACAGCATATTAGGCCGAGCTTTAGAAACCTTCTTTGTTGAGCTAGAAATCACCTTTTGATTATTACATCTATAATGAATTAATGACACTTCTTATGGATATGATCCTGACCCCACCATCAATCTTTAGAAGTAGATTCATTCCACTTCGTTCCTCATCTTCTTTGGATTCAGCCAGGCCCAAGGTGGAGGGCCATTTAATAATGAATCGAGTTGGCTAAAGCCAAATGCAAGTTCTTTACTGAACAATTTCTCATTTTTAACCAGAACACACTACAGAATGACGTTTTATTTACTCACTTTTTTCTCTTTAGGTTATAATCTGGTCTTCCTGGCTTGTTAACTCTTCTTTTATGATTACGGGCTCCTAATGAACCGTCTATAGATAGCCCCAGGCGGGCAGGATACAGGGTTTTTGATTACTAACCTACCCTGCTTAATATACACCGACTCACTCATACTTCTTCTTAGGTCGAGCGAGTTATGGATGGAATTCCTGAGCATTCATAACTTGTTGGGAATAAGCTATTTGGCTAAAGAAAATTGTGAGTTATGGAACCCAAATGGATCAGTAGCCTCCCACTCATTTGGGTAGGACTGAGCAATAATTCAATTGTTCTTTCATATTAAAGTTATTCCTTCCAACAGATTGACAAAGCAGAACTCATACACTAGCCCCAGGTCTAGAGGGCATTATTGGGAAAGCAAGACATATTCCCCCCTCCTTTGGACCTCTTCTTCTCACAAAGCTCTTGAGCTTTAGGTTTTAGCTCTTCAAACTAGTCTTGGTTCTTTTTGTTAGTCCTTCCTTTTTGATAAGGCCAGGTTCACAGAGTTGAATCTACCATCTTTATATGCCACCTCACCCATCGGATGGATGAGTGACTTCATTCCTTTGCACTCTTCATGGTCTGTAATGGGGGAATGAACCAGCTACTCGATACGCCACCTTCTATTACTGAATTTACCAGTTCAAGACCGGGTTCACGTAGGATAAGCTTAAAATAGAGCAAGCTCGTAAGTAAGGCAAGCACCAGTTGTTCAGAGGTAAGTGTGTGGTGTTCGTTTGGGGAAAGCCCCCCATCCATGTTATTTCTACACGCATCGTTCGTTCTCAGGGAAGCTCGTAAGTAAGGCAAGCAGTAAGAAGGGATGCACTAACTCAGGCAAGCACTAGGCGGTGGTTGTTCTAAGGCAAGAACCCCAGGCAGGTCTATAGCAGTTGTTGTTTTTCAGGGAAGCCAACTAAGTCTTAGTAGCTTTGTTAGGCTAATGAGAACACATAGCCCTACACTCCACACTTCTATGTTCTCTATTACTTCTATGTTCTCTATTCCTTCTATGTTCTCTATGAATGATCACCCAATAGAAAGCATCATTCATTCCAATAATCATTCACCATCATTAGTTCATCAATCTAGTAGCAACATAGCCTATATTCCTATCTTATTAACCCTAACCAATCATATCTTATTAACTATGATTTTTAGCTTATAAGCCTACCTAGATTTATTCTTTGTTTACTAGCATTTACCCCAGTCCTTTCCTCCTCTATGAATATACATATTTTGTTATTATAATGATGCATGTTGATCTCTAGTAACCACATAGTAATGAACGTGGTAAAACCCGATCTTTTCTTCGCTTTATCGAATGGGTCTTATGGGTCACAGTCACTAAACTCAACTCAAGACTTTGTCTCGTTCAGCATATCCATGATACCAGCGGGAACAAGCACTTAGCCATTCATGAAGAACCGTCTCATTACCCATTTTACAGAGAGGACCACGCAATCTTGAAACCCTTTGTCGGTCACAGTAGCCACCACCCCAACTTATGCTTGTTCAATCTTGGCCATCCATGTAGTCATTCATCAACCGGATCAGAGGTCAACTTCAACCTAGCCAACCTTTAGCAATTACAGCTTGTCGGTATACATAGGTCAACCAAACAAACCAGGGTTTAGAGAGCTTAGGCATAGCAATTAGACCAGGAAACATGCTTGATCACGATAACCCATTTCGAATTACCATGCCATTTTTCACCACCTATTGGGTATCAGGTTCACTCAGCCAAATTAGCAACATTTAGACCATTTCCTACACTCACACCATTTAGAATCGTCTTATCATGTATCATACGCATCTAGTCATGTAAACTCATCTTTTCATTTCTCATACTCCATTAGCCATTATAATACTCTATCATAAATATGAGGAATCCATGTATTTTCCCTTAGTCTTGTGAGTCCTTGTAATCATGATAACCTTAGTCTTGTTAGTTTAAGAAATATTAGACTATACTAGTCACCTACTATAAATACCTTGGTCTTGCAAAGCACAATACATGGTGAGGAACAGCTTGTAGAGCCACACCAACACATAGTAGATTTATTAGTTCGAAGTGGACCTTTAGATCAGTATCCCTCCCATGTGTTCATTCATTGATCTAGCAACAAAGACAACATCCCTTCTAGCTGCCTTAGATACATAACCTAACAAGTATCTCTATCCTAGATTTGATAGCTCGTAGCCACCTACCCTACTGTGTTTATTAGTCCATAGCGATACCCAACAGCATAGAGACAGAAGCAGATACAAGAGCATAGACAATACTAGAACTAGTACCAGGTCCAGCTTACCTAGTTGGAATAATCAGGCCGATCCTTACAATGAGCCTAGTCATTCATTAATAAACCAAATGTACACTCTAACCCATACTTAGCAGATTGGTACACCACTTATACCCACTTTGTACACACCACTTAGAACCACATGGAATTCTAAGACTTTGTGTATGTAATCCATAACCCTCATTATTCCTTCTTTATCGATCACCCACTTACGCATACATAGGGATTTATCAACCACCGGCCCATTACCCATGTTGTGCTCAGACCAAGTTAGCCAATATTTACCATAGGTTGGGCTATATCAACCAACCAAAGGACAGTCTTTTCTTCTATTAGAATGTACATTCAAGCTGGATCACCAATATTCCTATGAATGCACAAGATATTAACCAGATTTTGAGATCCTTTTGACCGACCTATACTATCATTTCTTAGGGGCCATGTGTGTACCCCTCAATTCTCCACTTTCACCATTTTGACCTAGACATCTAGACTTTTACACCTTAACGGAAATGTACCAATTTTGACCTAGACATCCACACTTTTACACCTTGTACGGCTTAAGGGTTTATACAGGGTCAATGAGCACTTTTAGCCTCCTACAGGAATTCTTATTTTGTTACCCCTATTATAGTTATTTCATTACCTGGATGAGACCAAGTGTTCTAGATACGAGTTCTATATATGATATATAATTGGTTGGCATCGAGGGGACCACACTCACCACATATTTGATTGATACAGGCAGGTCGTCCTGGAGATTATGTAATCTACACTGATGGGCACCATTCAAGCCAGTGGGTAAAAGCTGTAAACAAAGTGAGTTCCAACGGTAGGTCAAAGGTGTAGACAAGGCGAGTTCAAAGAAAGAGAAATAAGAGAGGTGGTGGTCGAATCCAACAATGTAGCTCCTACCTGTATCCAGATCAAAATATGTATCATTAAGTTCTCATCTGATTAGGTACATGTTAGGTACTAGCTGGCCCCAAATGGTGGATAGCGTTGGTCCCAACGGGATTACTTAGTGGATACAGAGAAAGAGAAAGATCCAGAGCCAGATGGAAAACCACCTAAAGAGACAGAGGTTATCCACGGTTATCCCACAAGCAAACATAAGGTATATGCAGCAAGCAAACAAAAGGTATATCCAACGTGGACAACAAGGTATTATATCAAGATGATGTGGACAAGGTGGTATATCCAGATGACACACCTGCATCAATACATAGATGAAACAGTATATATCTGGTTCCTAAACAACTAATTAGCTAGTTTATCCAGACCCAGTAAAGGACCAGCTATAGACATATATAGTTTGTAATAGACCTGTGAAAGAAGGCTAAATGCTAAGACCCGAGTAGTTAGTAACTAGCTTAGTCTTGCTTGGTGACAGTCCCATATACAGAGTAAGTGGATGAGAAGTAGTCGTCACTATGGTATGGTTTTATAAAGGACTAATGCCGGAATAAAGGACCAAGTGCCTACATAGACTAACCAGTAATAGCCTGTCCAAAGTGCATCCTGTCCCTAGGCTAATCAAGAACAAGTACCTATTAGAGAGTGGAGAGCATAAGGCTGCACTAGATAGCCCGTGATAGGACGAATGCAAGCGACCCGGATAGATACGGACCTTCATCATGATCAAGTGAGACCTGGGTATCAGTCATATGTTGTGATAAAGCCCAGGCCGGGGACTATATCGAGATTGGAATGGTTGGAGTTGTTTTGGTTTCGTGATGTGATTGAATGAGCTAGGTGATTGTGATGGTGTGAGTGATCACGATTGGTTCGGTGTGCTATTTACGGCTAACGGTCTACAAGCTATAATTGGCCTATGTAAATGGTGTGGACGTCATGATGAGAAAAAGTAATAGAACGCATAGATATTTCAGTAGATTCTTTCACTACGTGCTAGGTTTTTGGTGCATCCAGTCTTGGAAACAAAGATCATAGTCTGAGAGTAGTAGTATTTGTACAAGTGTGATCGTAGTTGAAATGACTTTGGGCATATGAGAAATGTTAATTCAAGGAGTATACATGGTTTGAGTCTCCGAGATTACTATAGGAGTATACATTTCTAGACGAGTAACCATGGTATAACAATACATGGGGTAATGCGATAAAACATGGGTAGACGAGGAAAACATGG
Organism: Picea mariana; assembly: GCA_032191745.1. NCBI lineage: Eukaryota > Viridiplantae > Streptophyta > Pinopsida > Pinales > Pinaceae > Picea > Picea mariana. Next base: position 152,484 of record JASDQU010014782.1, on the reverse strand, counting down.
GCTACTGATACATGGTCTAACGAGGAGAACATGGCTAGAGTATATTGGGGGGTCTGGGGGATCACCCCCAGTAAATGAATGGGATAAAAGAATAATCAAAGTATAAGATTTAGAATATAGAGAAAGCACTAATATAAGGAAAGAAGAGAACTAATGGAGAAAAGCATTAATAGGATAAAGAATTAGTGGAGGAGAAGAAATGCTATATTCTTATGAAAGCAATAAGCTCTCTCTATGTCAACTTAAACATCTAAGAGCATGGTCTGGTCAACAGGATTAGATAGCCCGATATATGTGGGTAATAAAGGTAATTCGATTATCAGAGTTTGGGCTAATGATAGAGTAACTGGTGGTTTTCGTGTGAGGGTAAGATGAGCATTATTGGTGAGTCGGGTTCCTTGTTGTGCTAATAGGGATCTGGTTAATATCTTGTGTATGAGAGTGATAGTGTGTGCTTGTGTAAGGCCCCTAAGAGTGAAAGGTGGGTGTTTGGTCATTTAGGTGGTGTTACCCATAATGGGTCTTTTTTTCATTTTTCTGAGTCAATTCCCACATGTCAGAACCAAACTCATAGAAACAATAGCAGAGATTAGAACATAACCGGAATAAAGAGCTTATGCTGGCCGGAACAAGTAGACTAGCTAGTAAATAAGCTACTGATACAAAAGCAACTACTGGAATTGCTCCCATAAATAAGCACTACTGGCACCACCAATAGCATCTTCACGTCTAAAAGAGATAGCTATAATTTCTAGTTAATCTAAGGTTAATTTACCCAACTAACGTAACCAAGAGTATATAGTAAAGCATATCTAACATAGGTCCTAAAATAAGTTAAGTTGAATCTATGCCCGGAACTATTAGGTGGGTTGTAAAAGTACCATAGAATGCGGCATACCTGGATATAATATACCTATATTCTGCATATTACTCATATCCTCTACATATGCTATCTTTATATTAATACCTTGTATATCCACATATTGGCTATGTGTACCCTATATATAGTGAAACAAGGGTAAGATTCAAATAGCAATCACTGGGAAATCAATCAGGGATAATGCTATATACCCGGATAGTTGTTCTACTTTGATTATGTGGCTTGGGCGCTTCCTCTGCTCTTGTCTATGCCCTTAGTGGATCTGGAATAGATAGAGTATCCTATAGGATGTTACTGCTATGCCGAATATGTGCTATAGCCTAGTATATACATATCCATACTTCATAGTTTATCCATATAGAACAGTTAGTGTAATGGTCCATTTTAATATGGGGGAAGAGATAAGACTTCATAATTATAGATAATACCACATCTAGACTTCAGCTTATTACTGTAATCATCTTATTAGTTTATTTTAATTTGTTTATTAATAAGATGATAATAAACAAATAAACAAATTAAAATGACTAATTAATTTGTTTTAATTTATTTTATTCATTTATTTATTTTGTATTAATATTTTTATTAATTTTTTTTTTTCATTTTATTTTATTAACATTATTTACCTATATTGTAGTGATCAAATTGTGATGATTGTCTTCATAAAATAAAACTTAACATAGTTGGTTAATTCCCTCCTATCCCTCACTTTCAAGCTTGATGTAAATTCATAAAACTTTTGAATGTAAAATTTGACTTTGACTTTTGAATGTAAATTTTGACTCAACATCTAGACATAAATATAACAGAGCCCCATCATTCAAAGATCCACATCAAAACTTCTTGTTTTATCCATCTATTTTCTTGCCTCGTCATCTTCTTAGAAATTAGAGCTTTAATTCGTTAAGTGGGTTATGGTTAATTGATTGATTCAAAGCACTTTCAATGATATCTACCTTATTTTCTTGGATCATGGAAACTTCTAGTGATTGATACATTATTTGCATTGATTAAGTCGACTTGAAATGATAATTGACTTTAACTAAAAGTTAGTCGAACTATGAGTTTATCAAGAAATCACATGTCCATCAAATATATCCAATAAGTAATCAATCTACATATTCATTTGGTCCACTAATTACTTAATCGATACTTAGTGAATTAGGTATTTATATGTTGATGTATACTTTGTTTATGAAGGTGTATTTGATGTATAACGTTGTAGATTGCAACTAATAATAAATGGTAGACTTTATTTGTACTTCACACTAGAATATAACATTGGTTTCCTTGTTAGTTGTAATGGATTGGGGACTAGGATGAAATTTTGAGAGATAAAATGAAGACGCACAAATGTTAATAGAGAGATGTGGTTGAATGGTGGAAAAACAAGGTCAAAAATTACTTGCAAAATTATGCAGGGTAAACAAACTCTCTCTAGCCAAAGCAAGAGCAAGAGTCTATTTCTTCACAAAACTATATGAGGGGTTTCTTGATTCTATTTCAAGGAGATCAAGAAATTATCGAAGTTAGTCTTGCATGAACAATACTAATAATGAAGCCCTCAAAGGTCATTTGATAAACTTTGATCAAACCAATTTGTATGGGTGGTTTAAAAGAGCTTTAAAACAATTTTGTGAAGCCATTAAAGAAACATGGTCAATTGAAAGCATGAAAAATAAGACTTTTCATAGACTTTCATGAGGGTTTCTTTTCTATTTTACTAATTTACTAAACATGGTTCATGATATAATACAATGTTTGTCACATTATTCATGAATGATCTCCATTGAAGTTAGATAAGTAGAAACTAGTAAACACTTTGGAATATTTCTTCGATAGAATAAGAGATGAATTCTTTGAAGATCGAGCGATAGATCCAAGATCTTCTATTAAAAAATACGAGTTTTACATCTACTTACATGAACGATTTTTTTGGACAATGCCAACACCTTTGCACATGTTTTTTATTGAACGGCACTTAGGCAACATTGTCGAGTGCTTTGAGCAATTTCTGAGAAATGATGGAGGCGTCAATCTATGAAATGAAAAGTAAGGAGCGTAATTATGATTGAGTGTCAAGGATTTGAAAAGAAGAGATTATTAGTAATCGAAGCCCTATCGAACAAGAAGGGGCCCAATATTGGGAAGAGATGTCTGGAAGGAAGCCCTAACTGGTGGCTCAAAATAACAACTAAATAGAGCCAATCATATCCAAGAAATTGCAACTGAACTTGGATTATTTAACCAACACTGGTCAAAATATGTAGGGATCTACCTAAAGGATTGTTCCCACTTGGGGACTCAAGAAATTCCTTACATATTCATTAATGTATAATGCTCTTCGTGGAGAACTGAAATACTGGAACAACCAATGTGTATAGTTCTCAACTATGTGATAATTTGTTTATGTCGAGCATGTGAGAAACTACCAAGTCAAAGAGTAATGAGGACTCTTCTTGCTTGGTCCAAGGTGACCCACGAATGATGTAAATAGAACCAAGGCACATAAAGCCTCTAAATTGAGCCCCTAGAATGAAGGTGTTGATGCCGATAAGGGAAGCTCCACTAGAGTCAAGGTATAAGGGAACCATTGAAAACAAACACATGGTGCAGTATTCAATGTAGTAAATGGGACTAGTTGTGATTAAGACAATAATGGGCAATGAAGGCAATGAGAGATGGATGCAAGACTTTCTTTTTTTAGAG